>CAUYON010083876.1:0-16137 GCA_963573935.1 Arctocebus calabarensis | reverse complement strand
ATTAGTGCAATCATGGGGCACAATGTGCTGACTTCATATACAATCTGAAATATTTTCATCAAACTGTTTAACATAGCCTTCATGGCATTTTCATAATCATTATATGTAGACATTGGTATTCTACATTTAATAAGTTTCACCAGTACCCTTCTAAGATGCACTGTAGCTGTGATCCCACCAATAGCCCTCCCTCCACCTATCCTCCCCCCACCCCTCCCCTCCCTTGCCCCTTTCCCCATATTCTTGTGCTATAATTGGGTTTAGCCTTCATGTGAAAGCTATAAATTAGCTTCATATTAAGGCTGAGTACATTGGATAGTTTTTCTTCCATTCTTGAGATACTTTGCTAAGAAGAATATGTTCTAGGAGCACCCAGCTTTTTGATTGTTTGTTTGTTTGTTTGTTTGTTTAGCAGGCCCAGGCCAGGTTCGAACCCACCAGCTCCGGTTCATGTGGCCGGCACCTTAAACACTATGGGCATGCAGCCTTTTCTTTCTTTTATTGACTGATTAACTGTAACTCTTGGTTTAGTTATTTTAGTGGTTGCTTTATCATTTAAAGTGTACATTATTGCAGTCTGTAATATATTTATTACAATCTACCTTTAAGTAATGTATTACTTCACAGATAGGACGCACAGGTACTTGGACTGACTTCTTTTAACATTTCTTGTTATATAGTACTTTTGATGATGAGTTCTTTCCACTTTTAAATGGAAATATCGTACTTATTTTGTCTATATTTTCAAAAGTACCTTGCACTAACTCATTGAAATTATAGCAGTCAAGAGCTATACCTTTATTTTTGAGAGATATTTTTGCTGGGTATAGTATTCTAGATTAACATTTTTTTTCCTTTTACTTCTTAAAAGAGGTTACTGCACTTTGCATTGTTTTGACATAAAATCTGCTGTCGTTTTTATCTTTGTTTCTCTATATGTGATAGATGTATATTATTTTTTTCTCTCTCTTTTTTAGTTTACAGTTGGTTTCGAGCAATTTGCAATGTGCTTTTATATGTTATTTCTTGTGCTTGGGATTAGTTAAGTTTCTTGGATATTTGGGTTTATATTTTATTAGGACTGTTTTCAGCCATTTGGGTTTATATTTTTATTTAGAATGTTTTCAGCTATTATTTCCTCAAATAATGTTCTCTGTCTCTCAGCTTCCCTGGGAAGACTCTAATTACATGTGTAAAACAGAAAAGAAAGTTATATCTTTTCTTGCTATGTCCTATTCTTGTGTCTTGCTATGTCTTCAAGTTTGCAATCATCTTTTTCTGAAATATGTGCTTGCTATTAATCCTATCCAACATATAATTCATCTCATACATTATAGGTTTGTGTTTTTATGCATTTATATCTCTAGAAATTTGACTTATGTTTTTATGTATCTATATCTCTACCTAAAATGTCAAATATCTGCCTTTGTCTGCTAGTTCTAATATCTGTCTCAACTCTTGGTCAATTTCTGTTGTTTGACATTGTTCCTCATTGTGGGTTGCATTTTCTGTCTTTTTCTCTTCTTTTTGAGACAGAGTCTCAATCTGTTGCCCTGAATAGAGTGCTGTGGTGTCATCACAGACACCTCAAACTCTTGGACTCAACTGATCCTCTTGCCTCAACCTCCCGAGTAGCTGGGACTACAAGTTCCCACCACAATGCTCAGCTAGTTTTTCTGTTTTTGGTAGAGATAGGGTCTTGCTCTTGCTCAGGCTGGTCTCGAACTCCTGAACTTAAGCAATCCACCAGCCTTGAACTCCCAGAGTACTAGGATTACAGGTGCAACCCACCACACTTCACCTCTGTGGGTTGCATTTTCCTACTTCTTGGTATGCCTGGTAATTTTTCACTAGGTACCAAACATTGTGATGTTATATTCCTGGGTGTTGGAAATGTTCTTGAGCTTTATTTTGGGCTCTAGATAAGCTGCTTGGAGAAAGCTGATTCTTTTCTATCTTTTTAGGTTTGCTAGGTGCGACTTGAGCAGTCCTCAGTCTAGGGCTAATTATTCCTGACTGCCGGGGCCCCATCTGAGTACCCAGTGCCCTCAAATTATGAGTTTTTCCAGTCTGTCTTTTGTGAGAACAGTCACTATTTTGCATCAGCGCCAGACACTGATATCTCTAATCTCTCCTGGTTGTTTTTCCCAGTTACATGCACTGAAGCTGTAAGCATGAGACCTCTGGAGTTCTCTCTCTCTGCGTCTCTCTTCTATCAGGTATCCCTTCAAGTTTTAGCCGCCCACACCTCCCTAAACTCTCAGCTCTATATTTTCAAATCAGGGAGTTTGTTGGACCATCATAGGCTCACTTCATTCACTCCCTGATGTCCCGTGTCCTGAAAAACCATTATTTCATATGTTTTGTCTGGTTTTTCTCCTCCTCCTCCTCCTTGGTTGTCTCAGGCAAAAGGGTAAAATGTGTTCCCTATTACTTCATCTTGGCCAAACTTGGGAATTTTGTTAAAATTCTGATTCTATTCACTAGGTTTTGGCTAGGGCCTGAGATTCTACATTCCTAAGAAACTTTCAGATGACATCAGTTCTTCGAGAAAAAGATTAGTTTAAGTAGCCAGGATCTCTAACTTGTCAATGGATATATAATATATAATGTGACCCACATATGTAAATTCAAATTTCCTTGTAATCACATTAATAAAATTGAAAAAGAAATTGGTGAAATTTTAATAACTTATTTTCTTTAACCCGGTCTACCCCAAATGTTATCATTTCAACATGTTAGAAGAATATGAATGAGATTTCTTTCTTTGTACTCTATCTTGAAATTTGGTATGTATGTTACAGTAGCTCTAAATTCAGATACTGCATTTTTATCTGAAAACTTGCTCTGTATTTACCTTTCATAAAATGTATAGTTGAAAGAAGTAGTATATTCATGTAACCAAGTTCCAAATATACTTGTTTTCCATTAATTGAATAAGTGGAAAAAAATTATTTTTCTTTAATATTTACATCCAAAGTGACAAAACTAGTTTATCCATTTTGGAAGAGTTAAACTTATTTTTTGAAATAAAATATCAGCTTTAAAATCACACCAAGTTACGTAAATTCACTAACTTTTATGACAACTCAGAATTACTAACATCAAATTCAAAGGAGCATTTTAAAAATTCAAAACCAACTCTAAATTTTTCAAGATCAACAAAATATTCTTCAGGTTTTTTGGTAGATTCTGAAGACAATTTATATCATGCTTTTGATTTCAATGTAATCTTCTGCCTACTAATTCAAATGACAAAAATATATAAAGCTAATTTTTCACTTGTTTTATGGAAAGTATCAATTTTGACATAAATTCTTCTGCCTGTCTAGCTAGGTCAGAAATAAACCTTTCATTTCCTTACAGCTTCAAATTTAGCTTTTTCATATGTAGTGTAATATCTGGGCAAAATACATGTCATATTGTTTATTTTGTCCTCATTGAGTGTTTGACAAACTTTCTTTCTGGCTCAGTGCCTGTGGCTCAATGGGCTAAGGCGCCAGCCTCGTACACCTGAGCTGGTGGGTTCGAATCCAGCCTGGGCCCGCCAAACAACAATGATGGCTGCAACCAAAAAATGGCCAGGTGTAGTGGTGGGTGCCTGTAGTCCCAGCTACTTGGGAGGCAGACACAGGAGACTTGCTTGAGCCCAGGAATTGGAGGTTGCTGTGAGCTGTTATGACACAGCTCTCTATCCAGGGTGTCAGCTTGAGGCTCTGTCTCAAAAAAAAAAAAAAATTCTTTCTGTGTAAAGAAAATTTTGATTTGAAGTTAGTTTTACAGTAGATCTTTATAAAATATTTTCTGTGACTCAACCAGAGATTGTTGGCAAAGAAGGCATGGTATTCTATTTCTTCCAGCAGTTCCATAAACTGGTTTGAGAATCCAAGATGTTTTATAGGTGGCTAAAGTTCAAAGTTGAGATGTGAAAAATCTTTGCAGAACTCTTCGGTTGGCCATTTAATTCTGATTGTGGACGTCTGTTTCCACAAACTGTTGAGAGGAAATAGCACTAAATATACTATGTTTTTGCTGAAATTATCTCTGAATATTGTCTGCTTTATTATATATTTTTTCTTTGATACAATACATAAATAGCTTTCTCATTTTTGTCTGCTAAGTAAATTGCAGTTGCTGCTGATTATGTTTTTTACTTTTTTTTTTTTTTTAAGAGATAGAGTCTCACTTTGTTGCTCTCGGTAGAGTACTGTGACGTCACAGCTCACAGCAACCTCTAGGTCCTGGGCTTAGGTGATTCTCTTGCCTTATCTTCCCGAGTAGCTGGGACTACAGGTGCCCGCCACAATGCCCTGCTATTTTGTTGTTGTTGTTGCAGTTTGGTTGGAGCCAGGTTCGAACCTGCCACATTCAGTATATGGGGCCAGCGCGCTACACTGAGCCATAGGTGCCTCCCTACTGTTACTCTTTTTACTCTGCTATGTTACTCTTTTTTCCTTTACTGTTCTAATTGTAGTATTAGCTTCTGGATCTCCACTAGATTTTGCATCAGGACTGAGACTTTGTTTTAACTTTGAAAATTTGACCATATTTATTTTATAAATTAGAGAAGTGATTTAATGATATCTTAATTAAAACAAGTATTTGGATTTAAATACCAATTATGATTTACATAATCATCACTGTAATGCATGCTATCTGTATAAAATATTCAAATGAACACATCACAGTATTACATCAGTGTTCAGAGAAAAAATCATTTAAGCTGAATCACTTCATTGATATCAAGAAGATCCGTGGATTTGTGGGTATATTCATGCACTATAATACACCAGTAATATTTTAAGCAATGTATTATTTAAAATGAAACGTAATCCTACCTAAGCAATGAATTTATGTTATTTAATAGAAAATATTTTATACTGCTTCCATTGTGAAATTGCTTACTTTGAGACAAGGTCTCGCTCTGTCTCCCTGGCTGTTGTACAATGGCATCATCATAGCTCAGTAAACTCTAACTCATGGGCTCAAAAGAGCCTTCTGCCTCAGTCTCCCCATTAGCTGGTGGCCACCACCACACCTGGTTAATTTTTATTTCTTTGCAGAGGTGAGGTCTGGTTGTGTGACCTAGGCCAATCTCAATCAAACTCCTGGCCTCAAGTATTCCTCCCACCTTGGTCTCTCAGAGTGCTAGGATTATAGGCGTGAGCCACTGCCCCTGGCTCAATTTTTAGATTTAAATAACATCAATTAAAACTAATTAAAAATCACCATTCCATTTTGCAGTTGCACTTGCCAATTTACATAGGCCTGTACAGGCTAGGAGCTATTTGCATTTAAATCTAAGGACACCGTATCAATAACCAAATGGTTTCTCACATGTCTTGACTGGCAGTCTGTTCTCACAGCACTCAGGAATTTTAGGAGTGTAGCAAAGTAAATCCTATATGATTAAGTGGTCTCTGAAGAATCTGATGACCATGCCTCCATGATTGGACAACTTCCCACTGTGCTAGGCCATTAGGATGGGTGTGGGGTGAGAGTCTGATCTCAGGGCCAGTCTATGAGTTGTAATTAAGGGTTAGCTTAGGAAAAGGCCAAGGCTGAGCTTATAGGTCAACTGCAGCTGCTCTTCCTCTTCCTGTGGGCTACTCACTGATGACCCCTGGAGCAGTCTGACTCAGCTTTAGTTGGACGGGGATTCCGCAGGCAGAGCTGGCATTCCCATGGTTCTGGAAGAAGTAAGTTGATTTTCACACCATTCACGAAGACATTAGGGGAAAGCTGCTCCTTAGCTAAGCTGGCTACGGTATATTTTCAAACCTCCATCTCTATGAATAAGAGAAAATAAATAGTTGATTTTGGTGTTGAAAAGAGACTCTTGCTCTGCGTTGTGTACATTGCTGTGCGTTCACATAGAGCTTAACCAATAGCTACTTATTACTTATAAACCACAAAGTATGGACTGAGTAGAGTATGGTCTGGGCTCCTTTAAAAAGCCGAGAAAAATATGACCTTGCTTTCTTTAATTTTCAATTTTGTTCTATTTCCTGACTTCTCTATTAGTAATTAGAAACCAGATGCATGGTGAATGTGTCCAATCAATTCACTTCACCCCAGGCTGTTACTAAAGAAAATAATAAAATCTAACCCCAGGGTCTTAACTTTTTGGAGGCGTAAGTGTCATTTCATCAGTGTAGCTACATTAGTGCCCAAGCGTGTCCCTTGTGGAGTTTAAGTATCATTTCATCAACTTAGCTAAATTGTTTTAAAGTGTATCCCATTTGAGCTTTAAGTATCGTTTCATCAATATAGCTACATTATTTCAGTGTGTGTCCCCTAAAGTCACCTAGAGTAGAGATGACCAGGGATAACTTGGTATTGGATTGTAACACAGGCCTCTAAGGGGTTTTCCTTTGAGGTGGCAGAGAGAGAACCCTAAGCTGTCTGGGTCCTTGTGCTACTTCTGTCACCATCTAGCTAAGTAGCCTTGGGCCAGTAACTTAATACTTCCAAGCCTTATTTTTTCATCTTTACAGGGCAGGAATTAGATTATGATGTTTTCCAGACAGTTCCACTGAACGCTAGTGGCCCAATAACTAGTTGGATGTTTTCTCTGATGTATTCGAGTAAGTTGGAGAAATGCTATGTACTATATGCTCCTTCCATGTTGAATGTTCTAAAGCTCTAAGTACATCAGAGCCTGTAAGAAGCTATGAAATCAAGAAATCTGCTTAGTATTGTTAAATCTAGCATTTTCTAAACTCTTTGAATGGAGGAGAAACTCTCCCGCCTTTGAACCGAAACCTTCAAATATGTTGGGATGTCCTACAGTGCATAGTTTGGGAAATGCTGGACTAGATAAGGGTTCAGCAAACAACAGCTTGCAGGCCAAATCCAGCTTGTCACCTGTTGTGCAAATAAAGTTTTATTGGAACACAGCCACACTTATTCACTGGATTACTCATTTGCTGTACAGTAGCAGAGGTGTGTAGCTGCCACAGAGATCTGTAGGGTCCTCAATACCGAAAATATTTACTGTCTGGTTATTTACAACCAAACTTTGAAGACTTTTGCACTAGATGATTATTTTCAAAGTGACTCATGAACATAGTTGAAATAAAAATCAGATCGTGAATGATTATTTTCAAAGTGACTCATGAACACATTTTTTTTAAAAAAAACCTCAGATAGCGGAGAAACACTGATAATGAGAAAGAATAGTTTTGTTCCAGACGCAAAGCGTTTTTAATAGGCCCTCTAATTTCTCTGGGTGGTTACTGGTTCTACAACTCTTCCCTCGGCGGGTTTTTTTTTTTTTTTTTGTGGTTTTTGGCCAGAGCTGGGTTTGAACCCACCACCTCTGGCATGTGGGGCCGGCACCCTACTCCTTTGAGCCACAGGCGCCGCCCTCTGCTGTTTTTGATGTGTCTGTTTTGTGTTTTACCTCTTGACTCTGTCTGCTATGATAGCTGAAATTCACATGCATATGGGTAACACAGTTTCCTGGTTTTACACTGAATAAATTCTTCTGTTGATTGCCATTGCAATTTTAATATTCATAAACCACTACATTTTATTCCATCTACTTCCTTCTTTTTGTCTCAAGTGCCAGTTTTTTCCAGATGACGATACCTATACCACTAATCTTCTTTCTGCCACTCTCCTCCACTTCCTGAGTTTCAATTTTTCTCAGCTATGTTTTTACTTTCACACTGTTGAGGTGGATAATATTTGTCTTCTCTGTCTGGAAACATTTTCTTTGCTTTGTCCATCTGTTGAGTCTAAAGGTCGTAAGCCTACTACTACCCCCAGTAGTATGTGATTATATTATACTTCTGTCTCGGTAATTCTAACATCATAATTACAGCATCACCCGGAAGAGAAAGTTCATAATGTCTTCTTCAAGTGGGTTCATGCTGTAAATTTCACCAGTTGCTCCATTCTTTTAATTTCACAAGTCTCTTAAAATCATGGCCTGTTTGTACCATGTCTTTCCTCTATTTTGTTGGTGGTATTTGTTTTCCTTTGAATGTTTTATTGCCTTGACTTGTTGAGGGAAGAATCCCAGCTCCTTTACGGAATCTTCACTATCCTTTAATTTCCAACTAATTTGTCTGTGGCTTGGAATAAATGCGTTCTTCCTTTATTTTATTTCAGATTAGTATGAGGGTACTAATTTTTAGGTAACACTGTTCTCAACTCAGAGGTACAGTTCCAGTTGTATTTGGGCCCTTCACCCAGGAAGTGTGCTGAATACTGTTACACTGTGCACGTTAGGTGAGATCCCGCCAATTACTCTCCCACCTCTCTCCTCTAATCTCTTCCTCCTCTCCCCTCCCGTTTGCTGGATTATATTTGTGTTGTTTTTTTTTTTTTTATAATTTTATTAAATCATAATTGTGTACATTGCTGCAATCACGGGGCACAATGTGCTTACTTCATATACAATCAGGAATATTTTGATCGTACTGTTAGAGATAGCCTTCATGGCATTTTCTTAATCACTATATGAAGACATTGACATTCTACATTTAATAAGTTTCACCAGTACCCTGCTAAGATACACTGTAGGTGTGATCCCACTAATTGCCCTCCCTCCACCCATCCTCCCCCTTCCCCTCCCCTCCCTTTCCCCTTTCCCTGTATTGTGCTATAATTGGGTTTTAGCCTTCATATGAAAGCTATAAATTAGCTTCATATTAGGGCTGAGTACATAGGATACTTTTTCTTCCATTCTTGAGATACGTTGCTAAGAAGAATATGTTCCAGTTCCATCCATGTAAACACAAAAGAGGTAAAGTCTCCATCTTTCTTTAAGACTGCATAGTATTCCATGGTATACACGTACCACAATTTATTAATCCATTCATGGGTTGATGGGCATTTGGGCTTCTTCCATGCCTTAGCCATTATGAATTGGGCTGCAATAAACATTCTGGTACAAATATCTTTATTATGATGTGATTTTTGGTCTTCAGGATATATACCCAATAAAGGAATTATAGGATCGAATGGCAGATCTATTTTAAGAAATAAAGCCCTCCTCTCCAAATTTACAGATCACATCACTTCAGTCTTTTAGGAATAGTGGTTTTTAACACGATGGCATTAGTTATCATCTGCTTCTTAATGTTTTATCTCCCCCAGAGACAGAAGGCTTTCTCACTGCTTTCCTGATATAATCAAGGCCTCTTTAGAAGTGGAAGACCATTTCTTATTAGCCCAACTCCCTCATATTTTTTGCTGAAATAAAATTTTATACTACAAGATTTCAAACTTTCTTGCATTATTAGTGACTAATATAAGATTGTTACTTTCACAAGTAAAACAACGTTATGCATTATTGCATTCCTAAAGTATTGGATCAAATAATTACACAGAGAAAGTTAGGCAATTTCTGGTGTCTAGCCACACTATCTAGTTTTTTAAAGGACAAGTACACACAATCAGAATTCATTCCTCTTAGCCCAAGAGGACCTAGATAAAATGGAAAAACTGAGTCCCCAGCCAAGATGGGACATGAGGTCAGACACATCTTTTTGTACCCTTATGGGGTTTAGACACAAAAACTGGTCAACATGAATGGTAAAACAGAGCTCATAATACAGGTCAAACAGACTCTTTGTGATAACAAAATACTAAATTATAAACAAGACCTATGACCATGCCGGACAAGGAGTAAATTATGCACCCTAACTCCTGTGAGGTTTTCCTTTTTCTCCAGCAGCTAAACAGGCACTGACCTCAAGATTAGCAATATGAAAACAATTTACAGCTTCATCCCAAGATGCAGACATCACCTCTCTTTTCTATAAGCCATAACTTCAGCTTTGATTGGACAAGAAGTTGAGTTCACTATCTTCGTGAGCTGGTTGTGGCCAGTTTTATAGAGATTATGCATTTGAGCGCCTTTGTGTCCTGAAAAGACCTTTCGAGATATAGGACCTACCTGTAATCCATTTAAATGACAAATCTCCACCCACATTGGAGATGGGTCATGTGTAGCATGTACGTTTGTTTATTCTGTATACACATGTCAGGACCGTCTTCACAAATATGCACAGATCCTCCTGCGGCATGCTGAATATATGCCCTCGACCAAGCCATTCAGCTTAAATTCTGGTCTTAGCCCTTCTGCCCTTGAACTGCCTGACTCTGTCTTTGGCTGGAGGGAGGTTCTGCTTCCTTGCCTGTTGGAATGGCCGACCTGAAGGCTGTAACCCTTTTAAGAAATAAAGCCCTCCTCTCCAAATTTATAGCTCTCATGGCTTGATCAACAAAATTAAGGGGAAACAGAAAATCCTGCCTAGGTGTGCATGCTCTGGGAACAGTTTTATTTCTCTCAAGGGAGATGGGGTAAGGGAGAAAGGTATATGTTGCCATATTCTTTTTAGCCTAATGAATAAGAAGCCCCCACATATTCTAAGGCCGACACTGTCCACAAGTTAACTTTCATTTCTGATGTTTAATTCTGTAAGAAAGTTATTATAATACTAACAGACCACATATAGCAAGACACTTGGTAAACACTGTCCTCAAAAATTCACACATAATCATCTCAATTCTTTCAAGAACTGCAGAAAATAGTTACAATTACTCTCTATTTCACATCAGAGAAATTAAAGCTTGAACGGATTATAAGTACTTTCTGTAGGTTAGACTGTAAGTGGCAAAGAATAAATTCAAGTATATATCTGTATCATTCCAAAGCCCACTTTCTTAACCACAAATTATGGGTTCACCTATAAATCATGGGTTTCAATACAGAAAATTTTAATTCGGGTATTGACTGCCTAATTCAAGACATGCTTACAACTTATTTTGTAGAAGAGTGTATCTTACCTTAAAAAGAGTTACTCATCTTTTGTGATAATTACTCATAACATTTTAAAAAGGAAAATATTATATTTCTGAAAAATCCTTGTTGATTCTGAAGTATGCAAATCAAAACTACTAAATGTATTCCAAGTGTCTGCTTTGGTTACTTTCATAAGCAATACTCGCACTTACTTATATATCAAATTATTCATCTATAATTTAAATTCATGAGCCATATTCAGCTCTAATTAACACTCTAACTAGAATGGTGGTAAAAAGCTTGCTAAATCTTTGTACTGTTTCGCCATATTATATGTAAAAGATCATCTAAATTTAGTAGTTTGCCTGTCATACTACAATTTAGAAAACTGTGCAGCCCTTTTCAATTCCACTACCAAATTCCAATACATGAAGTTGTTCAATTGAAATGTCCTGAATATTAAGAAAAGTAATTGGCAAAGTAAGTAGGCTTTGTATGTATGAGTTTAATTAAAGTGAATTCTAAATAATATAATTTTAATTGCTAACTTAAAAAACCTAGGTGAATAATTACTTCACTTCTCACATAAAATAACTTTGCCTAAGTAGTTGTTCAATGAAACTCTAACATTAGACATTTATTCTATTTTTGGATTTGTAAATGAATGCAAAACTTCTAAGCCATCTCCTGGAGGAGAAAGTTAATCCCTGAATGCCCAGCAAATATTTTACTCCACTAGTTAAATTTCTTCCTTGTGGGCACCTCAAAATTATCTATTAAATTATTCTATATTATCTGTTCAAAAAGTAATTGCAGTAATTTCATTTCTTTGAAGAAAAATAATTATTTGACTTTGCTAATTAAAGGATTTGCTTCCCGTGTTAATTATATTCATACAATTTTACTCAAGGAATTCATTTTACTTTAAATAATTTGTGAGAACATTGGTTTATTCATTTTAGTAATCTACAAGTAGATGGAGTATAATTATTCTAAGGAAACCAAATAATATTTTGTTTAGAGTTTTACACAATATTATGCAAGACAGACATTTTCACTCCAATTTCTTTTTAGACTGGAGTTCATACTCTCAACTGTTACAATTATTCTAATAACTCTTTGTTATCCTTTTTCTTCTAAAATATTTTTGTGCTATTAAATAACTACACACCTTTCCCCAAATCTTGCTGATTGCTGCTGTTACTCTCTGACATAAAGTCAGACTCCCTTGCTGAGAACCTTAAGGAGGTCTCTACCCGAGCGCAGGACTAAAGGATAAACAGAAATTTCTCTCACAAAGATCAAATGTTCAAAAGTAAAATTTGATAAATGAATAATTCAGAGGTGTGGGAGCATTTTAATAGGGGTTTAGTATCTGAAGTCCTGATACATCTGGCAAGCAAAGGTCAGGACTACAGCAGCCCAGATATTTTTTAACTGCAGATTTATTTTTCATGTGACTCTAATATTGATGAGGAAACATCTAGAACCTATCTAGTCAATTTTCACAAAGGACTGTGATTATGTAATTTCGTTGACAATAGTGAAGATTTACCAGAACATTAAAATTAATCCATCTCCTGTGCCCCTAAGAAAAACTCTATAATTTTCTATTGAGTTTGTCAAATTTATATGTCAACTAACGTAACTGGGGTGACGGTGCTGGATAGCTGGTAAAACATTATTTCTGGGAGTGTCTGTGAGACTGTTTCTGGAATAGATTAGCTTTTGAATCAGTAGACTGAATTTAAAAAGGTCTACCTTCACCAATGTAAGCAAGCACTATCCAATCCATGAAGGCCCAGATAAAGCAAAAAGTCAGAGGAATTGCAAGTTCTTCTCTTTCGTGAGCTGAGCCTCCATATTCTCCTGCCTTTGGATGTTGGAGGTCCTGGTTCTTGGACCTTTGCACTCTGAGAATTATACCTGCAGCCCCTCTGGTCTCAGGCCTTCTGCATCTGACTGAAACTGAGTTATACCATTGCCTTCCCTGGTTCTCGGACCTTTGGGCTCAGACAGACTAACACCTCTGGCTTTCCTGTTTTTTTATCTTGAAGACTGGAGTCTGATGAAACTTATCAGACTCCATAGTTGCATGAGTCAATTCTATAATAAAACTTCAATTATATGTCTCTGTATATATTCTATTGCCTCTGTTTCTCTGCAAACCCCTTACTAACAGATACATTAAAATAGCTGTGGGGGGGGGGGGAAGTATTTCATTTGAAGAGCTGAATTAATTGAATTTACATGGAAGGAAATATCTCATAAGGATACTAAAGTTTCAGATTAAAAAGGAAAAAAATGGTGCATTCAACACCTAGGCAAGTTTTCTAGAAAATTATTTTCAGAATATCTGAATTGCAAATAAGAAAATGTGAGTATACACTTTGGAGCTTTATAAATTAAACTGAGTTTCTTATGTATTATTTCCATTGTTGTAGAATTGGAGGTCAAATATTTCAGTATTAAATTTTCAATACTCACATATCAACCTTTGAACGCTAAATCTCAAGAACATAAAATAAAGTATAAAATTGCTTTTCATCCTCAGCTCCTGACAACAACTAGCATGTTCTCTGCTTCTCTGAGTTTGACTATTATAGATCACCTTAAATATGTGGAAACATGAAGTTTTTATCCTTCTGTGATTGGCTCTAAACTTGGCTGAGATAAATTTTATAGTATCTTATGTTTTCATCCTAGACTTCCATATGAAAACTGAGACTCTTCCACCATGGAAGTAGAGAAAACAGAGGAGAGCAAAAGTGGATTTAATAAGAAGAAAAACATGTTAGCTATCTAAAGAAGCACAAAATCTGCAACAAATACCTTTTGTAATTGCAGAAAACCATGAAAAGGAAGACTCACTGGAGCTTGGGTAAGCTCAAAGACTGTTCTGCAACACTTGAACACTTCAATGCTGCCTATTTCTGGAACCAAGAGTTAGCAATCCAAAAACATATACTGACGTTCATTCTGAGCTTCTACATTTAGGACAATGTATCTATTTGTAGTTTTGCACGAAATCATAACGTTTTAATATTTGATTCTCATCTTTAATAACATTATGTGGTAGATAGAACTATGACCAAGTCACTAAAATAAAAATAGATATTAAATTTAATAGTTTATGGAGGAGGGTGTTTTTTCTGTTCCTTTCTTTCCTGAACTGCTTGCAGTTAAAATATTTCCATAATGACTGATAAACTAGTAATATGGTTTTCATGTCAATGATGGCCCATTTATTAAGAAATAATTTTTTATATAGGTTCAAACTCCCAAAAAACTTCAGAACTACATTATAAAAAAATTTTTGACAAAAACAAAATATCTGAAATGAAAAGAAAACATTCAGTGCCAAAAAAAAAGTAGGACAAGATTTTGCATATGTTTGATAGAATATTGGACAAGATTTTGCATACGTTTGGTAGAACATTGCATTATAATGTTGCACTAGTGATTAATTGTGGATTATTTGAAAATGAGTAGGATAATAATAATCAGTCAATTTTAATGAATATCATACACAACTATAGAATTTATTATACAGGTCCAAACATTAGAAGGCCTTTCTGGCTTTGTTATTATTTACAGCGTATACATGAACCAGATCTTTACATTCCAGGCTTATATTTACCTCTGCTTTACCTGACAGGTGTAATAACTTCCAGTATTTTATTTGAAAGGCTGGGATTTATATATACACATGGCAATTGAACTCCTGAGGCTGACACAAGGGGATTCCGGGAGAATACTGACATTTAAGACTGTCCCGGATTTTTTCCCCAGAAGAAGGAGAGTTTAAATGGGTCATGGCCCAGAGGTATTGAACTTCTTCCCTTGCTGACAGCTATTTACTAAAGCACAGTCAAGTAAAGGAAAGGATTAAACAGCTCCAATTGATCAGAAAATAGCATTCAAAGTTGAAATCTTCCTCGACTCCCAGGGCTCAGCTTTTGAAAATCTTTTAGCAAAACCATTGTCAAGGGATGGTATAATCACAGAAAGAAGTAAGAGGATTTATAATTCTTAAGCAGAGAAAAATGCATCTAGGTTCTAAGTTTTAAGGGCTCATAGGAAATAGACATGTGAAACTGAATCACAGCAAATAGTCATTGATCCTTTAAAACTATGAGGAAGTTTCAGAAAAAAATAGATCTTTCCATTATGCAACCCAAGATGAAACACATGCATTAAAAAAACCTGTGAAATAATGGAATGTGAATTTCTGTTTCATTTCAAGTGATAATTCCTACAAGCAACAATAACACGAAGATAAGATTATTTTCACTAACCTGAAAGCTAATGTGCATTGTATCCAAGAGAACATTAAAAAATCAATTACTTCTATATATTGAAAATAAAAGATTTAAGTGATAATCAAGTGAGGGGAATGTGAGGAATAAATGTTTTAATAAAACTGAGCTAAATCTTATTAATGACACAATGTATTTTCTTTTCTATTTTTTAATTCTAATTTATTCATTCTTTTTACATGGATTTGTGGCTTTTTGTTTTTGTTTTTGAGGAGAATATTAGTGAGTTTACTAGGACAACTCAGAGAAAAACATTTCCATTTTTTAAATTTCAAAATAATAAGAGGGTACATGATTAGATTACATTGTTTGCATTTCTAAGGTAAAGTTCAAGTTCAAGTTGAGCCCTTCACTCAGATGGTGTGTGGCATACAGCGCATGACAGTGTGCACTTTAAGTGAGACCTCACCAATCTTCCTTCCTCTTCCCCACCCCCACTTGAATATATTCTTTTTCTCTCTCGTGTATTTTTTTTTATTGGTTTCATACTAATATTTAGTACATTGGATACTTGCTTTTCCATTCTTGTAATACTTTACTAAGAAGAATATGCTTCAACTCCATCCAGGTAGATACAAAAGTTGATAAATCTTTATCTTTTTTATGGAGGAGGAGTATTCCTTGGTGTATATACACCACATTTCATTAATCTATTCATGGGTTGATGGACGCATGGGTTGCTTACACATCTTGGCTATTGTGCATCGTTCTGCAATAAACATTCTAGTTCAAATGTTATTGTGATATAATGATTTTTTCCTTCTGGACATATACGTAGTAATGGGATTGTGAGATCATATGAAAGATCTAATTTTAGCTTTTTGAGGATTTGCCATACTTCTTTTCATAGAGGCTGTAGTTTACAATCTTACCAGCAATATAAAAGTGTTCCCTCTCTCTACATCCATGACAGCATTTTCTTTCTTTCTTTCTTTCTTTCTTTCTTTCTTTCTTTCTTTCTTTCTTTCTTTCTTTCTTTCTTTCTTTCTTTCTTTCTTTCTTTCTTTCTTTCTTTCTTTCTTTTTTTGAGACAGAGCCTCAAGCTGTCACCCTGGGTAG
>CAUYON010083873.1:0-23729 GCA_963573935.1 Arctocebus calabarensis | reverse complement strand
AATGGGGGCTGGGGCGATTCACTCAGTTCCAGCCCTGTCCCTGATTGATGTAAAGTAGATGAAAAAGCTGATAGAACAGAACAAGTTCGCAGAATTTCTGCCCTGTGGAGGAGACACTGGGCTGCTAATAGTCCTGACTTAGTCTACAAGCTTCAGCCCTTTATCTCTGCTGTCATCCCCTGAGGGCCAGGTGTGGCCAAAATTCAGCAAAGCCCTGGTCTGCTTTTCGGCCAGTCTGCCAGCTTTCTTTCGGCTCACTCTCTCACCGTTCCCAAGCCAGGAGAGCGACACAGACCAGTGGCAACCCACACCCTGTCCATACCCCTCGAGAAAGTGTTCAAGAATCTGGACTCCGTGGGGGAGAGACCTCTAAACCCCAGGATGAGAGTGGAGGGGAGTGCCGGGAGTTCCAACTTGCAGGTAGAGAATATATACAGTTTTATACAGCTTTATACCTGGCAGGAGAGTGCCGTGGCACAGGGGAAGGAGGTCTGGTTTTTAGAGGGTCTCTCCCGTGGGGTGGAGTGGGAGGACATCTGAACTCTGCTCACTTGTTTGTATGGAGGTATGGCATATACTGCAAGCTGTTCTCTTGGGGGAGGGGAATCCCGTCCGCTTGGTGATGTGCTCTGTACCTTTTATTTGTATCCTTGAGGTCGCAGGTCACTCCAGCAGGGTTGATGTGCATTCCTTGACCTTGTCTCTTGGCTCAGCTCCAAACCGTTGGCTTTCTCGCTAAATTTGTGTCGTTTAACTCTCCTTCTGGAGAAGACCATCTGCAGAAAGCTGGCTACAGACTGCCATCTTGGCTCCTCCTTAATTCCAATTGCCAGGATCAGAAATCCACTCTTGGAACAGGTTGAGGGACTCTTGCACCAGACAGGAATTGAAGTTAAGGGCACTATGAGACTTACCCCTAAGGGATTCTTATGGGCTTTAAGATCCCAACTCTGTGGGGTCTCAATGCTGAGGAAGCAAACAGGTGATCACTGAATGCAACAAAGTTTGGAATAAGGACCATAGAGGTTGTTGGCTCTCTGTCTTAAAAAAGAAAAAAAAATACAAACCAGCACCTGGCAACATATGGTCATCAAGAGCTAAGATTCCTGTTTTCCTGGCCACCAGGAAGAGTTAAGAAAGAAGTGGCCAAGGCTGAAGCCACTTTAAGACCTAAGGTGTGAGACAAGATAATGTGAAGCAAAAGAGGAAGTAAGTAGGAAAAAGGAGGGCAAGGATGTAAACAAAATGAAAGAACACATGAGAAGGAACCAACAGAAAAATTCAGGCAATATTTAAAACCAAAACAGGGCAACTCCCCCAAGGGACCAGGAAGCAGCTACTGTAGAAAACTCCACCTATAAAGAATTAATGAATTTGACAGAAAGAGAATTTAAAATATGTATGATAAAGACAATAAAATAAATGGATAAGAAAATGGAAAGACAGAACCAAAAGCCAGATGAGAGATATGTAGATTATGGAAAGGATATGAAGGAGCCTAAGGAAATGAAGGAGACAATTTGGGAATGTAAAGATGCAGTAGCAAGTATCAAAAATAGATTAGACTGTGGAGAAGAAAGAATTTCAGAGCTAGAGGATAAAGTTTTTTAGGTTAACCTGCATAGTCAAAGAGGCAGAAAAGAGGAAAGGGAAAATAGAACAGGCACTTAGAGAACTATGAGGCTCATGAAGTGTTTAAAAATATGAATAATAGGTCTTCCTGAAAAAGAAGATTGTCCCAAAGGAATGGAAGCCCTTACTGGAGATCATCGTAAATGAAAATTTCCTAGGTTTTACTAAAGACCCCCGACACACTCCTTTCAGATGGATATCAAACCCTGGGTCATCTTAACTCAAAAAGTGCTTCTCCAAGACACATTGTAATGAACCTGTCCAAAGTAAGATAAAAGAAAAAATTCTGCAAGCAGTCAGTGGTAAGTGCTAACTGACCTACAGAGGCAGAGCCACTAGGAAGACAGCAGACTTTTCTACCGAAACTTTCTAAGCAAGAAGAGCATGGTCATCTACCTTCAACATTCTTAAACAAATCAATTTTCAGCCCAGAATTCTGTATCCTGCTAAATTAAGCTTCAAAATTAATGGAGAAAACAAATCATTGGCAGACATACAAACACTGAGATGTGCCAAAAGACCAGCTCTACAAAAAATACTAACCACTGAACACCACAATGGACCACTAGCAAACTAAACACCCAGAAACAAAGGGTCAAAACATAGCTTCCACAATGGTACTAAGGATAAAACTACACAATGAACTTTCACAAAATAAAATTCTTTCACAAAGTAGAATTCAACCAGACATAACAGTTTTCTCAATAAATTGCAATGGATTGAATTCACCACTGAAGAGGCACAGGCTAGCACATTGGATAAAAAAAGCACAAGCTATCAAGCAGTGCCTGTGGCTCAAAGGAGTAGGTCCCTTGGCCCCATATGCTGGAGGTGGCAGGTTCAAACCCAACTCCGGCCAAAATCTGCAAAAAAAATTAAGCATAAGCCATTCATATGCTGTCTCCAGGAGACACACCTATACTTGAAGGACAAATCAATACTTGGTGTTAAGGGATGGAAAATAGTATTTCAAGCAAATGGAAATCAGAAGAAAGGAGGGGTTACAATCTTATTTTCAGAGACAAATGGATTTAAAGCAACTAAAGCTAAGAAAGACAAGGATAGACACTTTAGACTAGTCAAAGGAACAATTCAATAAGAAGACATTTCAATTTTAAATATTTATGCACCCAACTTAAATGCTCCCAGATTTGTGAAATAGACCTTGATGGATCTGAGCAATATCATATCCCATAACACCATAATAGTTGGGGACTTTAACATTCCTCCAACAGAACTAGACAGATCCTCTAAATAGAAACTAAACAAAGAATTAAAGCATTTAAATGTGACCCTAGAACAAACAGGATTAATAAACATATACAGAACACAACATCCCAAAGCTATAGAATATACATTTCTTAGCCAGCCCATGGTAGATACTCCAAAATAGACCACATCCTAGGACACAAATCAAACCTCACCAAATTAAAAGAACAGAAATTGTACTTTGTATCTTTACAGACAACAATGCAATAAAGGTAGAACTCAACTCCAAAAAAATGTTCTTCTCCTCATGAAGACTTGGAAATTAAACATCCTTATGCTGAATAATAGTTGGGTTCAGGAAGAGAAAAAAGAAGAAATTGTTACTTTCCACAAACATAATTACAATGAATACATAAGGTACTAAAATCTATGGAATAGAGCAAAAGCAGTCTTCAAGGGAAATTTATAGCATTAGATGCCCACATTCAAAAAACAGAAAGAGAGAGCATCAACAAACTCATGAACCATCTTATGGAAGTGTAAAAAGAAGAACAATCTAATCTCAAACCCAACAGAAAAGAAGAAATAATGAAATTTAAATTGGAGATATATGAAATTGGAAAAAAAAAAGAATCATTGAAAAAATTAACAAAACAAAAAGTTTTTTAAAAAATAAATAAATTGATAAATCTTTGACTAGATTAACTAGAAACCAAAAGAAAAATCTGTAATAATCTCAATCAGAAATGATAAAGGGGAAATAACAACAGATGGCACAGAGATATAAGAGACCATCTCTGAGTACTACAAGAAACTCTATGCCTAGAAATTTGACAATGTAGAGAAAATAGATCAATACTTGAATTTGTATCCTCTCCCTAGACGTAACCAAGAAGAAATAGATCTCTCGAAGGGACTGATTTCAAGAACTGAGATTAATGATAATAATAAAAAAAAAAATTGTCCTGGTCCAGATGGCTTCACATCAGAATTTGATCAAACCTTCAAAGAAGAGCTTATACCCATACTGCAGAAATTATTCCAAAAAATTGAGAAGAAAGGAATCTTCTCCCAACATGCAACACGTTCTACAAAGGTAACATCACCCTGATACCAAAATCAGGAAAAGACTCAACTGAAATAGAGAACTTCAAACCAATTTCAAAATGAAATTTTTTATTTTCATAAACCAAACAAGAACATACACTGGGGGAAAGAATCCCTATTCAACAAGTGGTGCTGGAGGAACTGGATGTAAAAGACACATGTAACCACATGTAAAAGACGGAAATGGACCTGCACCTCTCACCACTTACAAAATTTGATTCAAGGTGGTTAAAAGATTTAGATCTAAGACATGAAACAATAAAAATACTCAAAGAAAGTATGAAGAAAACACTTGAAGATATAAGCCTGGGGAAACATTTTATGAAGAAGACTTCCATGGCAATTGCTACAACAACAAAAATAAACAAATGAGACTTAGTTAAATGAAAAGCTTCTGTACAGTTAAGGAAACAATAATTAAAGCAAATAGACAACTTTCAGAATGGGAAAAGATATTTACATATTATGAATCAGACACAAGCTTGATAATAAGGATTTATAGAGAACTCAAATTGATCAACAAAAAAGAGCAAACAATCCCATATATCATTGAGCAAGAGACATGAATAGAACCTTCCCTAAATAAGACAGATGAATAGCTAAAAAACATATGAAAAATTGCTCATTGTCCCTAATCATCAGAAAAATGCAAATCAAAATTATCCTGAGATATCACCTAACCTTTGTGAGAATGGCCGACATCACAAAGTTTCAAAGCTGCATATGCTGTCATGGATGTGGAGAAAAGGGAAAACTTGTATAGTGTTGGTGGGACTGCAAACTAATACAACCTTTTCAGAAGGAAGTATGGAGAACCCTCAAAGAACTCAAATTAGACCTCCCATTTGATGCTGCAATCCCATTAGTAGTTGTCTACCAAGAAGAAAAAAAAGTCCTTTTATCATAAGGGCATTTACATTAGACTGTTTATCACAGCTCAATTTCCACAACATGGAAATAGCCTAAATGCCCGCCAACCCAGGAATAGATTCACAAGCTGTAGTATATGTATACCATGGAATACTATTCAGCCACTAAAAAATATGGAGACTTTATATCTTTTGTATTAACCTGGATTGAGGTGGAACACGTTCTTCTTAGGGAAGCATCTCAAGAATAGAGAAGCAAGGATATGATGTACTCAATTCTAATATAAAGACAGTAGATGAGCTAATAAAAGGGGGGGAGTAGGGGAGTGAGAGAGTGGAGAGAGTGGAGAAAGGAGGGAGAGGGGTCGTGGTGTATGGCACACTTCTCGGGAGCGGACACAGTTAATAAGAGGTATTTTAATAAATGCAAAAAATAAAATAATTATGCTATTAAAAAAAATTTAGTTTGCCAGTCACCCCAGCCAGACTTCAAGTATTTAATAAGTAAGTGCAGCTGTTTCATTAGACAGTGTAGATGTAAACCTTTCTATTATGGTGACTCCATATAGATTTATTACTAGATTTGGAACTTGTTTATTTGTTCAATCAGTAGAGGGCTTTTGTTATTACCTGACTTTATGCAGATAGCATGACTTTATAGATAGGGCTCAATGTCCAGAAACAAAGCAAAATAGTTGATTTGATTTGATGTAATAAGTTACAGCTCTTCAGTGCTATGTTTAAATATATAGGCAAAATTCTTAACCCCATTTAAAATACTGATCATTATTTGGAATAGAAAAAAGAAGACCAAACTTAGTATCTGTGCATCTGTCTACCTCCATATTCAACTCTTTTTTTTTAGCCCATGGCTGAAAGAAAGTGATTAGATAGAGTCCACTTACATTAAATCTTGGGAAAATAATGGATGATAAAAGAAAAATGTCATCATTTTTTCCCTTTGTAAAATTTCAAGTATAGTGAAGGGAGAACAACAAATAACTAAGTAAAGGTATTTAAACCAAAGAAATTGATGACATCTGTTATACTCTAAAGATCTGCTGTAGGTATTAAAAATGAACCTAAAAATAAAAACTTTTCTCAAGTATTATTTTAATATTATAAAAATATTTTTCATAGAGTTGAGAAATTGAAAATTGATATTTTTAAATTTTTGTGAATTTGATTTCAGTCTTAAGTGTCATGATGATTATGAACATGAATGATGTAGATATTTGAAATCTTGGAACCTCAAGAGTTGTAAGAATCATTATAGTTTTCTTTTATATGTGGCTAAAGGAAAGTGATTGTATCTAGTTCACTTATTAATAAATATAGTTTTCCTTTTACATCCATTATTTTCCCAAGATTTAATGTGGCATATTTAAAACAAACATCCTATGAAATACTTCATCATAAACACTAACTTACAAAAAAAATTTAGCGCAATACTCTGTGGGAAATAAGTGCAAGATTTCTCTAGAAAACATATGGCAAGCTCACAAATAAGGCTTTTGCAGGTGTTTTAAATGGGAAGAAGGTTGCTTGTAAGTCTTCAGGAAAATGATAGTATGTTAGTGCTAGAGACACCAGCATTTAAGGCTCAATCAATTCCTTTGACAGATGTGGAAGATGAGGTTCATTGTGCTTTTCTTGGTTGGTAGCATAGTATAGGAATTAAGAGTATAAAATTGGAATCAGAGAGATCAAATTCATGCTTTGGCCTGGCTCATATTTGCTTAAAACTTTTGGGCAAGTTACCTAATACCTCTAGGTTTTAATTTCTTCCCATGCAAACTGAGAATAATAATATAATACCAAATGGTATAATACCAAATTCATACATTTCTTATAGGATAATGTTTGCAAAATACAATTTATGTTAGCAATCAATTTTCTTCTCCATTATTTAATGCTTTAAATTTTTTATGATCATCTGCCTAAAATCACAGGACAAGATGTGTGAAGTCTCAAGCCATTCACTTTCTCCTGTGACCTTGGCTCAGAGATGTGAGGACCTCCTTTACTGGCAGCTGGGGTCAGCCTTGCAGAATTATTTTTCCCAAAGCAGGCCAATTTAGTGCCACTGTAGGGTTAAGAGCAAGAATAAGAGTGAGATTATGGAGGTGTCCATTTTCTCATCTGCATTTGCTGCTATACTCCCAATTCACATTTTCGTTCTTACCCTCAGAACTGAGGAAATTCTCTCTACTTCTCTCCATCTCAAATCTTCTCCCATTTCCTCTCCTAGAATAAGTGAGAACATTTTTAGAGAAAACACACCTTCTTATATATGAGTTATGTTTGCAGGATTTTGTGTATAGACTTACACTAAAATAGTCAAGAGATAAATTGAAAACTAATCAGTATGAGCCGAATAACTAAAGGAATCTGAGACTGCCCAAGGATCATTCCCTATAGCACACAGCCTGTGTTGGGAAGCAAAGGCTGTAGAAAAGAAGGTGCCAGGGATGCTCTAGATTTAGCTGAAGTACCTACAAAGTCCAGGTATGCTCCAGGAAATCACTGGCAAATAAGGTAGGGGGTACAAATCTGTCATAAATGAGGGCTCTTGAACAGACTAATCGCAGAGGACTGAAATGTTATTTACAGATAGAACACATCCAGAGATGTAGCAGCAGCCCATGTGCAAACTTCATGACTCATTGTAGTTTGGAATGTGCATAAGGACTGAGATGGCCTGAATATTAGATTCCAGGAAAAATGCTTGGTCCTGAAACTGCAGAGTTTACATGTTACACGACAAGGGGAGGCACTGGCCTCTGTTCTTCTGTGGTCAGGCACTGGGGTCCAAGTTATGTAGTTATAGTTTGCACGGTGAGAGCCTTGTCCTTGACCTCTGGCTGTTCTTATACCATCATCATGCCTTCCAGTTTTCGGTTTTAAAATGGCCCTGTACTCTTTTTGCCGAGGGTACCACAAAAAAAGCAGACAGGCAGTGTTTGGAATGGGAAAAAAATTTTGCATGTTATGAATCTGACAAAGGCCTGATAACTAGAATCTACAGAGAACTCAAATTAAATAATAAGTAAAGAGCAAACAACCCCCTGTATAAGTGGGCAAGAGACTAGAACAGAAACTTCTCCAAAAATGACAGACGAATGACCAACAAACACATGAAAATGCACTTTGTCTTTAATCAGAGAAATTCAAATCAAAACCACTCAGAGACATAACAACTCCAGTAAGATTAGCCCACATCACAAAGTCCTAAAACTGCAGGTTCTGGTGTGGATGTGGAGAGAAGGGAATACTTGTACATTGCTGATGGGACTGCAAACTAATACAGTTTTTCTGGAAAGAAATATGGAGAATCCTCAAAGAACTAAAGTAGACCTTCCATTTGGTCCTGCAATCCCATCACTGGGTATCTACCCATAAGAACAAAAATCATTTTACCACAAACATTTTGGCAACAGAATGTTTATTGTGACTCAATTTATAATTGCCAAGTTGTAGAAGCAACCCAAATGCCTATCACCTGTGAATGATCAAAAAACAGTGTTACGTGTATACCATGGAATACCAACCACCCATTTAAAAAAAATGGAGACTTTACATCTTTTACGTTTACTTGGATGGAGCTAAAACACATTCTTCTGAGTAAAGTATATCAAGAATGTAAAAATAAATATCCAATATACTCCATACTAATATGAAACCAATATATAAACAATTGCATGTTCATATGAATAATGAAACACAAACATAGTTTAATACGGGGGAGGAGGATGAGGGGGGGTAAGGAGGTGGGGAGCATGATTGACAGGAGGAGGGCGGGCACATGGCTGGATCTCACCTAGTGTGCATATTGTGAGGGTGTATGACATGCTTTCTGAGAGGCTCTTTTACAACTGGAACTTTACCCTGGAAGTGAGAACTATGTCATTTAAAATTACCACCCTCATATTAATTTGAAATAAAGGAAAAAAGAAGAATAAAATGGCCCTGTATACTTCAAGAACTAGTCAACAAATTCCAAAGTCTTGAACACAATCCAGATATAAAACAAAAAGATAATTATCTATCTATCTATCTATCTATCTATCTATCTATCTATCTATCTATCTAACTATCTATCTATCTATCTATCATCTATCTATCTATCTAAATTACTAGAGCTAATATTCATATCAAATTGTCATTTTTCCAGGTTATGGGAACTAAACATTAACCAATCATTGCCTTTCTGTAATTCCCACTGTGCTTATTCTGGGGTACTTTTTGGTAGTGTCAGGGCACCAAAGGGGAGGGAGGTGATATGGGCCCTGGTGTTATCAGCTATCTGTTTGGACTCTGATGTGATAAATGTTCTTTTCTCCAGTCCTGGTTATCAATCCACCCTTGCAGATGCATAGTATCTAGGCTGTAGATATTTCCCAGTCTAGCTTCCTCGCAGTCAATGTCGTATTCTCTTGATGTTGGTGGTGGCAGTCACTGAGGGGCAGCAAAGTTAAATTAGTTTGTTGGAGCAGCCATAACAAATCATCACAGACCGAGTGACTTAGAAGCACAGATGTACTTTCTAACCATCCTGGAGGCTGAAAGTGTGAGATCAAGATGTCGGCAGGGTTGTTTTCTCCCGAGGCTCCCCTCCTGATGGCGGCATCCTCTCCATGTCCTTTACATGATGCCCCCTCAGTCTAGGTGTCCAAAGTTCATCTTTTTATAAAGACATCAGTCCTATTGATTCCCCAGCTTTTAAATTGTAACTTAATTACCTCTTTTAAGACTCTATTTCCAAATGCAGTCATATTCTGATATATTGAGAGCTAGGACATCAACATATACATTTTCAGAGGTCACCATTTAGTACACAAAAGTAGTGTAGGGTACAGAACATTGAGTGAGATTCTCTTCCATACTTTGGAGGAACTACAGGAAGTTCCAGGGTGCATCTGAAGAGACATGCTGCACAGGAAATATTATTTTCTTAAACTGAAGGTCTGTAGGCAATTCTACTTTTGGCCCTTATTGCATATAACATCATACTTTTGTGTAAGGTTTACGTGTTTTCATAGTAGACATAGTAATTAGAGGATTTTTTTATCAAAACAATATACCCCAGTGGTTTTGCCCATAGGGGTCATATTGATAATGTCTGGGGACATTTTTGGTTGTGACATTTAGGGAGGTGCTACAGGTGGCTACTGACAGTAAACCAGGGGTACTGAAAAATATTATGCCATACACAGGATGGTCCCACAAACACTTCTTATCCAGGCCAAAACATCAGTATTGTCCCCCTTGAGAAACTCTTCTCTCATCTCAAGGAGTGAAAAAGCCTAGTCCTGACATCACATCTGGTCCTGAGCCCTGACTCACTGCAGTCCAAGTGCAATTTTAAAGCTTAAGAACTCAAAAGTTTTTTTCTGGGATTAACCAATATGAATTTCATGGGGCATAAAATGCTGTAAAAATCACCTGCTCACATGGAGAAGAAGAAAGGATACAGGAAATATTAGGAGGAATAAACTCATGTGTTTTATATGTGGAAATATATCCCCCCGTACCAAGTGCTCCAAATAGCAATTAGAGATCATTACTAGGGAACAGGTGACAGTATGTTGGTGAGAATTTGAGTACAGATTTATTCTGGATGTTTAGGCTTCCAGCTGTACTCTGCACTAATATTTGTCAAGAAAAGGGGACAATAGAACTTGCACAAGCCAGGGGTTTGGAAGATATTGCATTAGGGATGAATGCTTCTGCATTCCTTGCTTATCATCAGCACTTGAGGATGAACATGTATAAAAAGGGCACTAAACTGATGTAGGATCCGATGTGGGCGTTATCAATTTTTAGAAAGTTCTGTATCAGAAAGACATGAGCTGCACTCACTCTACACGGTCACATTGCATTTCTTGGTGTTACTATTATATATGAATGAGTGATTTGAAAGTCTTACCTCTTGGTTCCTTGATGTCTTCACCTTCACTACTATTTTTTATATTCCTATTTCAGATTTTTACCTCTTAGTTCCTTGACATCTTCACCTTCAATACTACTTTTTATATTCCTGTTTCAGATGTTTTCTGTGAAGCAGGTTCACTGTGCATTGGTTTACCAAATTCCCGGAGTCCAGTAAGAAAGAACACAGTCTTATATGCAATGTTACGTAAAGCAGACTTATTATATACTGGTGTGCTGATGAATATCAAACTCACTGTCCTCTCAATATCTCTTTTGACTTTTATCTAATCTAGTTTATCCAGTTGTCTATTCAGTTTTAATGTGTGAATGTCTAATATTCAGCCCATCAAAGCAGGTTCCTGCCATATTCTCTTCTATATTATAAAAAAAGATTTAATTTCAAACTTGTTTCCGTGATCAAAATTCTTAGAATATCTTTGATACCTGTTTTCGTTTGTCATCCAAATCTGGCCCACCATCTATCATCAAATCCTATAAATTCTACTTTCGAATGTGTCTGGAATTCTCCATTTTTCTCTACCCCCATCATCACTACTCTAATCTAAATAATCTTCTCCTATTTCAATACTGACTTAGACTCTCAAATTTGTCTCCCTCTTTTTCTTCTTGCCCTCTCCAGTCCATTTTCCTTAAGAAGACCAAAGTTAACTTTAAAAAGAGAAAGTATTGTATAATTGACCTACAATTTATTACTCCCCACTTAAATTAGAACATGATTCATTATCATGATTGAAATGCTTCTGCAAAATTTGCGCCTTCTTCCCTTCCTCTAACTTCACTGTGCATCACTCTTCTCCTTGCTCTTGGATCTCCATCACAAGCCTCTTCTCTGCTCTACTTACATGACAAGTGTGTTTCTACTTTAGCTCTTCACATTTACTTTAATTCTACCTGGAATCTCTTCTCATTCCCATTCCCAATTGCTGGCTTTTCCAAGTTTCAGTCAAAAGGTAGGTTGTGCTGAGAGGCTTTCCCTGACTGTAGTCTGCAGTGTCTTACTTAGCCCCATTGCCAGCACTACCATCAGTTACTCTAGCACATCACATGCTTTAGTCCTTCTTGCAAAGACTAATTGTCTGGTTTATTTGCCAGTGGAGTTTTTGCCTCTTCTCTACCTCAGCTTATGTGGCAGGCATGCCATTTTGTGCTCAGCATTTAGTGCAGAATCCAGTGCAGTGCCTGGTGCAAATAGTGTGCTGGTGGCATGCACTGCTGACATTACCCTTCCTTACTACTTCACATGTCATGTCTTTCCTTGAAGCCGTTTTCAGTTCCTCTTATCTGGAATATTGCTATATAACTAACTGATGGCACTCTTTAATCATTGCTCCATTCCAGGCTGTTCTCCTTAATCATCAGAGTGCCAGTTTTGCATAGATTGGTACTGTGATTATATTAGCCTAGCACTATGCGGTTTCCCTGAACACACATTCCACCGTGCACAATAATGCCTGACATCTAGCAGTTTTTAGTAAATGAATATTAAGAGTATTACTAATGCAGTGCTTTAGCCTATTGACCTCTTATCACCTGAAATATTTTGTCCTAGGCTATTGCCGCTTACAAAGATCACATTTGACTTCTAAGGCTCACTCAAATAACACTTTGTTCATTATTTTTATCCAGGGGCCTCAACTATAACTGACCACTTTTGTCCTTGTACTTGAACAGTATCATTGTTTTTAAAATTTTTATTTTGAAGTCACTGTAGATTTATATACATTTGTAGAAAATATTCCATAAAGATTTGTGTATAAATTCCATAACATTTTTGTATAACCATAGTGAGCCATCACAACCAGAAATGTGAAATTGATGAAATCCATCAAACTTATTCAGATTTCACCAATTTTACATGAGTATTCACTCATTTGTGTTTGCATATCTGGTTCTTTGCTATTTTATCACATTTGAGGATTTCTGTATCTGTCACCCTAATAAAGACACAAGTTAATCCCCTCATAAGTACTCCTTGTGCCACTATTTTATAGTCACAGCCATGTCATTCTTTCTATACCTCACGCATTACTGGCAAACAACCAACAACCTGCTCTCCATCTCTATACTTTTGTCATTTCAAGAATGCAATATATGTGGAATCATGTATTAGGTAACTCCCTAGGATTGATTTTATTTTTTTTTTCAGTCAGTATAATTCCCTTGAAGTCCATAAAATGTGTTGCATGTATTGATCATGCTCTTTTTTACTACCAGGTAGTATTTCCCGGTATAGAGATACCATAGTTTCTTTTCACTGAAGTATGTTTGAGTTGTTTCTCATTTTTAGCTACTATGAATAAAGCTGCTATAAATATTCACGTACAGGTTCTTGTTTGAACATACACTTTTATTTCTTTAGGATAAATGCCATTAAGGAACTAAAAGGATTAAATACTAACATAAATAGGTACTTTGGAGTCCCTAAGAAACTGAGTAGCCATGAGAAATAAGCCGTATATTGCTAGTACATAGAGCAAGTTTAAAAACTACTACAAAATAGAGTCAATGAAGATTGATTCTATGTAGAAAGACAGTATCGTGATCATGAGTACTTGATGCACGCATGCATAATCAAAAATTGAAAAATGCAATCAATTTGCTAATTATCTGCATTACAAAGAACATACTCTTTGATACTATTATTGAACAACCGAATTGTCTACTAAAGTTTCAGACAATCAGAGACTTACCATTGGTCTTAATGCCTTTTAGGTTGCTTGTCTATTAAGGACAGATCCCTTATGCAACTTTTTTCCCTCCAGAGTGTTTGCTGAAATTTTCTACGTGAGACACAGTTTTTCCTTTCTAATTCACTGAAAAGAGAGAGTCACTCAATATATATCCTTTTATCTCAATGTATTTCTATTTTTATCCTCATTTTCTATTGCTTTTAACCAAAGAAAAAGGTGTATATTTTTCCTTCAAAATTTGGGAGATAATACATGCCTTAGATGCTGTACCTTCATAATTATTAGCCCTCCTTCTTCATTCATTTTCTCCTTTTCTGCCTTCCAAGGTGCAAAATCTTCATTCTGAATTCTTAACTCTTTTTTCCCTTTTAATTAACAAACTTTTTATGTGTGTGGTTTACAATCTCAGATTCTACTCTCTTTCTATCTAATCCTTTATTCTCTCTAAAAATGTGTTTTCCATTCTAGTCATTCAGCAAAAATGAGAATTCCGAATTTAACAACAGCAATCTCATTTCATAATAATAATAATAGTCTCTCTATTGTCATGCTTTCTGACACTACTGTCAAAGTTGGTTGCTGATTTCATCTGAAATTTTTTTCCTGTCAATGGAATCTAGTTTTCTTTCTAATAAGTTTTAAAGTGGCACTGTTTCTTTTTCATTCTCTGAAGGTTTCTAAATTTCTTCTTTCTTCAAAGCATGAATAAGCTAGGCTAATAATTAAGATGTCATCTGGGAAGAGTTTGGGATTGTGCCCTGTGACTGTAGAATAGGGGAAGTGCCAAAAAGCCAGTCAGGCTAAATTCATTACTGTATGTCATAGTTCAGAGAATTTCTGAAACTACCCTAAATGAACAAGAGCATCATACACAGCTACAACAAGACTTGTCGTGGGGAATGGGGAACTTTAACTTCATCCCTATTCCTTCTGCTATCAGGTAAACATCACTCATGTCTTTAAATTTTTTTTAACAAAAGTAATAACAAATTTTTATTAGGACAAAGACAATATTTCAGAACAGATAAGCTAGGTGAACCTATCTTGCCCCATTCCCCAAGAAAGAGAGACATCAACTGTGCACATGGTAGTCTTTTTAAAAATCTTATTTTTGATTGACACATGTACATATTTATGGGTACAGTATGATGTTTCAACACATGTACACATTGGGTAAAAATCAGATCAGCAGATTTAGCACATTCATCTTCTCGTACAGTTACCATTTCTTGGTAGTGAGAACATTCAAATCCTCTCTTCTGTTTGAAAGATACCATTCAATATTGTTAACCAAAGTCACCCTACTGTGTCATACAATACGAGAACTTATTCTTTCTGTCTTAACTTAGTATCCCTGGAGCAGTTTTAAAATCTTTCAAAACACTTTATTCTGAATGTTTAATGGAGATTTATCTTGACCTACACTCCCCTATTTAAATACAAATGGAAAGGAGTATTGGTTGCCCTTCTGGATCACAATATCTTACTTTTCAATTCTTGATTTAACTCAGAGAACTAAATTCCCCTACCAGAAATATATTCTCCACACTTACTCATGCACACACACACACACACACACACAGAGGCATCCTTCTTACTGGAAAACCAAAAATTAAATAACACATTTTTCCTTCCATAGAGTGATCCATAGTAATTTCCAGTACTTTAAAAACTAAATCCATCGAAATAAGACACTATTCTGTGCAAAAAGAGAAAAAAAAACATTGGATACATTATTTTGTTCATTTTTATCTAGTAGAATTAGTATAAATCTTTGCAGCTAGAATACTAAAAAATATATATGAAATTAAAATGATGAAAATAAAATAATCTATTGAAGTCCCTTATATGACAATTACCCCTTTTGGCTTTACATTTATTCCCCACCCCCACCTTACTTTTAATATATCCTCATACATAATAAGCCTGCCACCACTAATGTTATAAAGTAGTAATTGTTCCTAATTGGTAGGGAGGCGACAGGCCATTCTGGTAATGTTGTGAAACTGTAAGAAAGGAGGAGTGAGAACATTCACAGGCCCAGCAGTAATTATCTACTAATTTGGCCTGTTTGTGTGGGGACAGCTCATTATAGCCCTTAAGAAACCTCAGAATAAAGAGGGAAAGTAGGTAGGAGGTAAGGTTAAATAATTAGTGTTCAGCAGATTTTTTAAAGATTCAAAGAATAGGATTAAGGATGGGAAATGTGACCAGAGTCACAATTAAGAAATGTTAGAATGTTCTGAACTAAGGAATTTTTATGTTTTTGTGGGAGTAGTGGTGTATAAGAATCTTATATTATGCTATAAAAAATGACATGTCATTTTTATTATAGTCTTTCAATTGTGACCCTGATCATCCCTCACATTTTATGGTGCCAATCTCATGCTTAATAAAAAGATTTATTCCCAAGAGTCCTAAAAAGGTTTCCATAGCTTCCATAAAACAATACATAAGAAGGCTTTCATAACATCTTACCTTTAACATTTGTGGATGTGTTTTAAGATTTGAAAACATATACTTGCATGCTCCCACCTACAAGCAGTGTAATCCAGATTTTGCAAATAGTTATTCCACTGTAACCTTTTTAGTAAATTTGACTTCCTAGATTTCTCATCTTTTTATTATCTTATACTGCTATTTCAAATCCTTTCCTCTTGGTTTGATATGAATATGTGTACATACATTCACACATATATTCAAACATAAATTAGGTAAATATTTAGTTTGTATATGGTTTTTCAAAGATCTTTTTTTGTTATGACATCATTTTTAACAGTCTCCTTAAAAGAAAAAAAAAATTTTCAATCAACTTATGTGATTACAATTAAAGGCTTTTGTCTACGTAATAGGAAGTGAAATTCAGTATAATTTTAAGTTAAATGAGCTTGGTAATTTGAGTCACTTAGAAATATCTATATATGTTTAAAATATTTACTCATTAAATGACTTCGGGAAACATTCTAACATATTATATACCCCATCCTTTTGCTAAAAGTTGAAACTATACCTAACTACAATGTAAAAATAGAATCATTCAAGGGTGGCACCTGTGGCTCAAAGCAGTAGGGAGCTGGCATCATATGCCAGAGGTGGCAGGTTCAAACCCAGCCCTGGCCAAAAACTAAAAAAAAAAAAAAAAAAAATAGAAGCATTCAAGTGATCAAAAATATTTAGGCTACAGTGTGATATTAATGTTGCAAAGTCATAATTTTATTCATATTTTGCTTTATTGTAATTCAAAATAAACTTCCCCAAACCAAGAGCTGGGTTGTAAAAGTATCCTCCTGTGGTTAAGGAAAATAATGGGATGCCAGCTTAATTATGAGTAAATTAGTGCAAAATTATCACTAACATTGAAAACAATTCAAAACACAAGCCAAAAGTCCTATCTAATACAGATTAAGCATTTTATTTATGCACAAACACAACTGCAGTACATAAATGACTACGTTCATTTTTCTCATTTTCCTCCTTTCGAAACACTTACTGATATCTCTCAACGAATGGCATGTTTTTGTCTATTTAGCAACTCCTAAAGCTCATGATATATAAAACTTTATATATATAATTTATTTCCATACTGCATTTTCAAAATTATATTTATATCTCATTGGACTAGTACTTTTCCAAATCATTCTTCTCAAAATTGCTTTAAAGACTATCAGTAATGCTATGTCATTTTCGAATTCACACTTCTACTTACTTTTAATGGTGTCCCATAAAAACATTAAAAATACCAGATTGCTTTTCCTCTAGCTTATTAAAAAATTGTAATAAGAAAGTAGATAAGTCATATATCCCAATTACTACTTTTTCAAGAGTGAGTTAATACTATAGAACTCCAATTTCTATGTATACCTCAGACTGTAAATATTCTACCTACAATATAAGTAGCAACATTTTGAAGGTTAAAAATTTGAATGTCTTCTTAAGTTCCTAGGTTTGATAATATTTCCCCTGAAAATTAATGAGTATAAAAATTTATTATTGTGTTTTATCTGATCCAATAGAATTATCACTAACATTTTACTAGTCATAGAATAATGCTCCTATCCTTATTGTGATATTTATTACTTTTGCATACTAGTGATGTTGCTAACATGCTCTGTAGTCTAACTTTGTGTATAATAGATGATTACTTTGGCATACATAAAGATTATCACTAAATATTCTGTGTGCTACCTTACATTTTTCAGCTTTCCTTGTAGTTATTATGGGATCATACTCTAAGTTTGGCTGATGGGCTGAAAGTGCAAGTTGTAGATGGCCACATCCAGAAAAGTTAAGAGGGAACATGACAGTTTCACCCTCTGATATTGGCTGCTTTGAGGATTCTTGAAAATCTATGAAGATACAGCAGCATCACAACACAGAGAAGCCCAGATTCTAGAAACCAGAAGGGAGTTACAAAGGAGGGTCTGCAAATATGCAATGATCTTTAATTTACATGGTGGGAAATAAGCTTTTGTCATGTTAAGTCACTGAAATTTGATAACATATTTTTTAGCATTGCAAAACATGGCCTTGCTTGAGTAATACAGATCCTGAAGTTTGTTGATGTACCAAGATATTATAATTCACTATTGACTTTGTATTATCTACCACTGTTATCTTAAGTTCCTAAACATGGAAATGATATCAGAAAATTAAAGAGGTTTTTAATCTATAATATATTTTTAATTCAAAACTGTAGGTATTGGGAATGAAGAGGAAACGAACATTCCTACTATTACAACTAAAATTCCAGATAAAAGAAATGAAAAGATATCTGAAAACTAGTTGAATGATCCATACTTGAGAGTGCATTAGTCCAGAGACAAAGAATCACAAAAGAAAATATGGCTTTTAAATTATAGCTTTTCCCCTGGAGTATTTGCTAATTTTTTGGTGATAGACAAAAGACAGAGAAACTTTTCAGGTGATTAAAACTAAAAGACAAAACCAAACAAACAACAACAAAAAAATCCACCCCCACCACTAAAACTGGTGTATTTTTGGCAATCTTAAGAAGCTAAAAAGAGAAAAATTTTAGTTCAGGGTCGCTTAGGCAGCTAGGATAAGAGGAGATAAGAAAATAGAAGAGAAAAAGACTTATTGTCCGTAAAAAGGCAGCAATATTACTAACTGACTTGTCAATAGAAATGATGGAGAACAGATGACAAAGTAGTGTCATTTTTGAAGTACTAAGAGAAAAAAAGCTGCCAACCTAGAATTCTATACCTAGTGAAACTATCCTTTAAACATAGTTAAAAGCAGGAGAGGACACTCCCAGACAAACAAACATTGAAATAATTTGGCAACAAAAACCCGACACTGAAAGAAATGCTAAGTGAAGATCTCTAAAAAGCAGCCTTTGTAGAGAAAAGTATGTTGGAAATAAACATGGAAATGGAGAAAGTAATAAAAGGAAATGTTGAAAGTAGATGTAGAAGTAAATAGACATAGATATTGACCATACCAAAAATATTTTTAGAATTGTATTGGGTCCAATGAGAAAAGTATGAGAAAAAGCAGCCTTTTTAGAGAAAAATATGTTGGAAATAAACATGGAAATGGAGAAAGTAATAAAAGGAAATGTTGAAAGTAGATGTAGAAGTAAATAGACATAGATATTGACCATACCAAAAATATTTTTAGTATTGTATTGGGTCCAAATTATATGCAGAGTTAAAATTCATAAAAACAGTCAGTCAAATATTGAAATAGGAATGATGTAATTCATTCTAGTTTCATTATATTTGCTGACACCTAGTATAACTAAAAATTTATCACAGATCATAATGAGTAATTTATGTATGTCTTAATCTGTAGCAAAAATCATGCTAAGGGGAAATAAGTTAACAAAAATACTTAATCAAGAAAACAATAAGAAATGAAAAAGACAAGAATTATATGAGCAAATGGAAAATAAATAGTAAGATTATAGATATAAAACTAAATATGTCAATAATAACATTAAACGTAAATACACTAAATATTCCAATTAAATGACAAACATTTCAAGACTAATTTAAAATAGAAAATCCACTTATACATTGTCTAAAGAGATTCATGCTAAATATAAGATTGAAGAAGAATTGATATAAAAGCATAGGAAAAAGCAAATATATAAGCCAAAAGCAAACTCTTGGGGATATGCTAGTCTCAGAAAAAACTAGAATTAAAACAAGAAGTATGGCAGATTTTTTTTTTTAATATTACAGGGATACAACTATTTTTGATACATGAAATGCTTTTATTCAGTTAGAGGCAGAATTGTAAGTGTGCCTCTCACCAGGAAAGTGTACATTTTACTCATCACACTCATGTGTCGATTTACCCCTCCAAATCTACCTCCTCCCATCAGCTTCCTTTTTAGACACAGCCCAGAAACATAGACCAATAGATCAGAACAAATAACCCAGGTAATAGATAAAATTATCCCCATGTTGCCATCTGATCTTTGACAAAGAAGACAATAAAATAAATTGGGAGGAGGGATTTCTATTCAACAGCTGGTGCTGGGAAAATTGGATAGCCACATGTAAAAAAAGATTGAAAGAGAATGCTCATGTGTCACTGTTCACAAAAATTAATTCATGATAGATAACAGACTTAAATCTAAGGCATGAAATTATAAGAAGTCTAGTAGAAAATGTTGGAAAAATTCTTCTAGACATCAGCCTAGGCAATGAATTTATGAAGAGGACCCCAAAGGCAAGCACAGGAACAATAAAATTTAACCAATGAGGCTTGAATAAATTAAAAAGCTTCTGCACAGCCAAAGAAATAATCAATTGACAAAATAGGCAACCTATAGAATGGTAGAAAATATTTGCATATTATAATCAGGTAAAGACTTGTTAGCTATAATTTATAAAGAACTCAAGCAAATCAGCAAGATGAAAATCAAACAACCCCATAAAAAAGTGTGCTAAAGACAGGAAAAGAAGCCTTCCATAAAGTGGATAGACTAATGGACAATAAATAATAATATGTATAATAAATATATATTATATATGCATTAAATGCTCAACATCTCTAATCATCAAATTCAAACAAGAAACCTAATTCCAGTAACAGAGGCTTTTATAAAAAAAATTCCAAAATAAGAAATTCTGCGGCACCTGTGGCTCAAAGGAGTAGGGCACTGGCCCCATATCCCATATGCCGCAGGTGGCAGATTCAAACCCAGCCGCAGCCAAAAAGAAAATGCAAAAAAAAAAAAAAAAGAAATTCTGGCATATATGTACAGAGAATAGAAAACTTTCGTACTGTTGGTGGGATTGCAAACTAGGATAACCTCTATGGAAAGTGATGACCAGAGAAGTATGGCAGATTTTAAAGTGGTAGTTTCATAATAACTAAAAGATCAATTCACCAGGCAAACATAATCATTTTATTTATAGGTGTAATTAATAATTTTATAATTAAAATTATATAAAGCAAAAAAAGTCAAAGCTAATCCATAACCAAGGTGGAATGCTTTCATATTTCTCTCAATAACTCACAGAATAGGGAAAATAATGTCCATAACCATAAACAAGATCTGAACAAGAATGACTAATCTGACTTCATTGACGTTTGTAGAACAATGCAGTCAAAAATAACAGACCACAGACCATAATAGCCAGGCATTGTGGCAGGCGCCTGTAGTCCCAGCTATTCGGGAGGCTGAGGCAAGAGAATTGCCTAAGCCCAGGATTTGGAGGTTGCTGTGAGCTGTGTGATACCACGGCACTCTACCAAGGGTGATAAAGCGAGGCTCTGTCTCTACAAAAATAAATAAATAAATAAAAATAACAGACCATATATTTGACACTAGCACACCAAATTTTTCCCAAATTTATACTACACCAGCCTGTAAGAAATAACACAGCAAAATTCAAAGAAATTCAGTCAGATATGTTCTCTTACTTTAGGAAATTAAGGTAAAAATAGAAAATGAGAAGATTAGAATATTCCTAAATGTCCAGAAAGACACTCTTAGTACTCACAGGTTAGAGAATATATGCTGATGAGAATTAAAAACATTCTAGACTTAATTACTATGAAATATGAGATAACAAATTGTAGGATAAAGGGAATGTTTGCCTAAACAGAAATCTATAATGTTTGAAAGCATATAATGGAAACTTAAAAATAATTCAGTAATATATAGATTTCATATATGTTATATGTGTATATATAATACACATATTACATGTACATATATATGTCACATGAAGTTAGGACAAGAATAGTAAAGTAAACACAGAAACTTAAGAAGAGAATATAAGATAAGAGAAGAAATGAATACTATACATAGCAAATACATGTTAGAGGGATGAACAAAACCTAAAATTGATTTGCAAAAAGAACAGTAAAATGGTAACTTCTGGCATAACTGTGTCAAAGCGGGTGAAAAAGCACAATTTCCCAGTACTAATATGAAAAGGGGGAAATACTTATAAATTCTACAGTAAACAAAATGCTAATAAGATAATTTTAAAAAACATTTTGCCAATACAATTGGAAAATGAGAGGAAATGTGCAAATTTCTCAAAAATCTATCTTAGAAATGACACAAGAGGTAGAAAATCTAAAAAGAAGAAATTGAGTTGAATTGAATTAAAATAAAGCAATTCCACAAACAAAGGTGAGAAAGATTAAGTGTAAATTAGATAAATAAATTATGGTATATGGCAACAAAAATGGAAGAATTATTTATGTTCAATGTGAATAAATCACATAAGAGTAATGTTGTTTTGATGGCAAGAAAAGCATATTCTGTGTAAGTTCATTTACATATAGTTCAAAAACAGAAAACCAATCTAGATTCTTAAGAGTTATAAAGTAGTTTATGGGACATAGAAATGGAGGGGCAAGACAGGGCTTTGTGGGATGCTGGCAAAGTTTTATTTCTTCATCTGTGCATTCACATGATGAAAATCCATCAAGGTTTGAGTTTTTTCTCTCTAAATCAACGGTCCTATTCCCCACTCTCTTTTCCAAGGCATCTTTCACAATCTGTAGACATAGTTTTAATTGTCACAACTTGGCTGGTGTGCTACTGCTAGTGGGCTGAGGCTAGGGCCACTGCTAAATATTCTGCCATGCATTGGAAAGCCTCCCTCCAAAAATCTCTGGCCCAAAATGATAGTAGTGCCAAGATTGAGAAACCTTGATAAATATGATATAGAGTAACAAAAAACATTTTAAAAATTAAAATAACTATATAGACATAGTCCTTTCTGTGGAAGTTTAAATAGATAAAGACCAACTTTTTCAATGTATAGGACATGTAGAAAACTGATTATTTAGAGAAAATGCAGAAAATTAATTTACTGAAGTTTGTGAAATTTGAGCATCAATGTTTAGATATGTGGGAGACCAATCATAAACAGAAATTTTAATCCCAAATCTACCATTAGGTATTCATTTGCAAATAATTTGTAAGGATTTTAGACACAAGTAAAATTATGTATAAAACAAGACTAGAATTTAAAGAATAAAATGGGAAATAATAATCATCTAAAGCTTACCCATCTATGACTAAAAATGAGCACCTATTTGGGTTTATATTTTTCTGCAAGCCAAGTAACCAAAAATGAAAGCTTGTTTCGAGGTTCTAGCAGGGGAGCACAGCTATTCGTATACCCTTGACGGAAGAACGATCCTCCTGTAGCGGGGAAGGTCGTCCTCTTCGACCGAGCGCGCAGCTTCCGGAGGGACGCACATGGAGCGGTGAGGGAGGCAGGGACACCTGCCTAGCCAGCCAGATCAGCCGAATCAACCCTGGCGATCAATGGGGTGACAGATATTGCAGCCAGATCGCCCTCACATCCAGTAACCAAAAATGAAACATGATAGCATATATAATTTTTACTTTCTGACAAAATGAAACAGAGTAATTCATCATGAAAACACACTCATTTCTGACATTGAATTGTGAAGGACATTTGTAATACATGTGAAGGATTTATGGAGGGTCATTGATAAGTATAATGAACACTGAGTTTTACAACAGTTTTGAAGAACTTATGCAGTTTTTAAAAATGTGATCACATCTTCTTAAATCAAATCTCAATTAAAGGCAAAGTCATAGTGTAAATTAGTGGGATCACACCTACGGTGCATCTTAGCTTGGTACTGGTGAAACTTATTAAATGTAGAGTATCAATGTCTTTATATAGTGATCAAGAACATGCCATGAAGGCTATCTCTAACAGTACGATCAAAATATTTCTGATTGTATATGAAGCACATTCTGCCCTATGATTGCACCAATGTACACAATTATGAT
>CAUYON010083871.1:0-56682 GCA_963573935.1 Arctocebus calabarensis | reverse complement strand
ACCGTCTTTGTCTTTTTTGACTTCAGCTGCTTTAAATTCAACATGTATCTGAAAATAAGATTGCAACTCCTCTTTTTTTCTGAATTCTGTTTGCCTGAAAAATTGTCTTCTAACCCTTAACTCAGAGTTTTAATTTGTCTTTTGAAGCTAGGTGTGTTTCCTGCAGACAGCAAATGGATGGCTTGTGTTTTTTAATCCAGTCAGCCAATCTATGCCTCTTCAGTGGGATATTCAAGCTATTAACATTTATTGAGATAATTGATAAGTGTGGTAGTGTTCTATTCATCTTATTTTGTGAGAGTCCATTGCTTAGTTTTATCTTCTGCAGCAGTGTGAAAGTTAGGCTCTGTCCTTTAATTTCTGAGTTCTTACTTTGTTGTTGATCCATTATAATGGTCAGTGTGTAGAACAGGTTGAAGTATTTCCTGTAGAGTTGGTCTTGTTGTGACAAATTTCCTCAATGTTTGTATGTCAGTAAATGATTTGATTACCCTGTCAGTTTTAAAGCTTAGCTTCGCAGGATATAGAATTCTGGGCTGGAAATTATTCTGTTTAAGTAGATTAAAGGTAGTTGACCATTGGCTCGGCGCCTGTGGCTCAGCGGGCTAAGGTGCCAGCCACATACACCTGAGCTGGCGGGTTCAAATCCAGCCCGGGCCCACCAAACAACAATGATGGCTGCAACCAAAAAATGGCCGGGCATTGTGGTGGGCGCCTGTAGTCCCAGCTACTTGGGAGGCGGAGGCAGGAGACTCGCTTGAGCCCAGGAATTGGAGGTTGCTGTGAGCTGTGATGCCATGGACTCTATCCATGGTGACAGCTTGGGGCTCTTTCTCAAAAAAAAAAAAAAAAATAGTTGACCATTGTCTTCTTGCTTAGAAAGTTTCATTAGAGACGGCTGCAATCATCCTGATGGATTTGCCCCTGTAGGGCAACTGGCACTTACTCCTGGCAACTTGAAGAATCTTTTCTTTTGTCTTGACTTTGGACAGGTTCATCACAATGTGTCTTGGAGAAGCTCGGTTAGAGTTGAGGCGACCTGGGGTTTGATATCCCTCTGAAAGGAGTGTGTCAGAATCTTTGGTGATATTTGGGAAATTTTCATTTATAATATTCGCTAATATGACTTCCATTTCCTTGGGGCTTTCTTCTTCCCCTTCTGGGATATCTATAACTGGTATCTTTGAATGCTTCATAAAGTCCCATAATTCTGTCAGTGAATGTTCTGCTTTCTCTCTCTTCTTTTCTGCCTCTTTAACTATCTGAGTTATGTCAAGAGCTTTGTCCTCTACTGCTCTGAAATTCTTTCTTCTGCATTGTCTAATCAGTTGTTGATACTTTCTATTGCATCCTTAAGTTCTCTAATTGATTCAGTTCTTTCAGGTGTGCCATATCCTTTTTATATTCTTCATATCATTCATCTCTTATTTGATTCTGTTTTTGGATTTCCTTTTGTTTATTTTCCACTTTATCAGCAGTTTCCTCATTGTTTCTTTCATTTCCTTGATTGTTTTCATCATCTGTAGTCTAAATTCCCTTTCTGTCACATCTAACATTTCCTTATAGGTGGAATCCTCTGCAGTAGCTACCTCACAGCCCCTTGGAGGGCTTGCTGTGGACTGGTTTTTCATGATGCCAGGAGTTTTCTGCTGATTCTTCCTTATGTGTGATTTCTTTTATCTGTTTCCTTGCCCTAATTTTCCTTTCACTTCCTCCTGCTCTTTAAGTTGCCGTGCCTCTGGACTAGGGTTTTGATGAGTTTTTTTGGTACAGGACTAGAAGGATGAGAAGATTGAAGAGCAAGAAGGGAAAAAAGAGAGAGAAAAAAAAAGAAAAGAAAAGAAAAAGGAGAGGGGGTGGGTAGAAGCGAGTTGACAAAAAGAAGAGAGGCACAGAAAGAAGGGGACAGGAGCAATGTACATGTACAGTAGGGTACTTTGACCCAACCTTAAGAACCCCCAATCTTTGGAGGTACCCATTTGGGTGGTTAGGTCAGCAGCTCTTTGCCAGCCTGGTTGGACATAGTACTCCACCTCCACCAAGTAGAGAGGAAAGACAGAAATACAATAAATCAAGCCAAAACAAGCAAACCAAAACCTTTACGGCATAAAATTGGAGGAAAAACGAAATTATAGGGGTAGAAACACTAGCAAAAATGAAGTTCTAATTGTTGAAAAAGGCAACAATGGAAAATTATATTTAACTAGAGAAATGAAGAAATGAAAGAAAAGGAAAAATCTATAGGGAAAATGTTGAAATTAAAAACAAAGACAAAGCAAATCAGCACAAAACAAAACACAATCAAAAACAAAGCAGAATATATATATTGCTGAATATTGTCTGGGCAATAGGTGATCTTCTGGGGTATGATATGTTAATCACAATGCTTTTACGGCTGTACGATACGAGATGTAGACTGGAGGCCTCTTGACGATTTCTCATACTCTGCAGGGTGGAGACCCTAAATCATCCTCAGTCCGCTTGAAAGGCACTTTAAATTGCTAACCTGGGCTAAACAGAAGCTTTCCCAGGAAAGCGCTTGTTGCTGAGATCACTCCTTAAATGGCTATCAACTTATACAGTGTGCCAAAACCAGTACGCCGTCTCAGTCCTTGCCTTTAGGCTGCTCAGTCACTAGATTACTCGCTCTCACCCAGTGCTTGTTCTGCGACCCTGAGGGTGGAGCTTGCCAGGGCAGCTCTCCCACAGTGGCTCCACATGGCCCCAAACCAAATATTGGTAGCTCCGTCTGGCTTGGTGGCTCAGTGGCTCAGTCTGGGGCCCTAGACAACACTCAAAGACCTCCGCACTCTTGCCCAAGTTTTCCCAAGGTAGTTCAACTGAGTGCCAAGTCCAGAAAAACCCAAATAGCTCACAGGTAAGGCCTTTCCAGTTTGCAATCTCACTGCTGCTGTACTTAACAGCTGCGGGCAGGATTAGACCAAATGAACACACACAACCACTTGCCAGATCTCCACTGCTTTTGCCTTCATCATGGGGTCCACAAGTCTCACGCTGTCTCCCTGTGTCCCCAAAGGGATGTTTCTGAGCAGATCCCGCCAGCCAGAGATGCCTGAAGTCTTCTCTCCCCAGTCTCACCGTGCCCAGTTGCAAGGAAACTGTTACTTGACGGGCATCTTGCTGCAGAAGCTTTGTCAGCTTCTTTTTAAACACCTGCTGAAGTGTTCTAGGGATGTGTTAATTCTACTCAGCTTGGAAGAGTTAACAGTATAGGATGTTCAGATCTGTAAACATGATATATCTCTTGATTTATTTGTCATTTTTAATTCCCCTCAGCAATGTTTTGGAGTTTGCAGTGTACAAGTCTTGCAATTCATTTGTTAAATTTATTCCCAGGAAGTTTATTCTTGTTGATTGTATTGTGAATGAAATTGTTTGTGAAATACTTAACATTGCAGTCCAGCATTTAATAGAAATGATGTGCATGTACATCCTTACTTTGTTCCCAGTCTTAGGAGAAAGTATTTTATCTTTTGCCATTAGGTCTGTTTTTTAAAAAGAGTTTGTATAGAATTGGCATTATATTTTCCTTAATACTTGATAGAATTACCAAAGCATCTTACTATCTCTGCATTTTTAATAGGGCATTCAGTTCATTCATATTTAATGTAGTTATTGGTGTGGTTGGATTTTGCTGCTTGTTTTCAGTTTGACACAGTTGTTCCTGTTCTGTTTTTTACCTAAATTCTTGACTTGATTAGTGATTTCCAATCATATCCTAGACATTTGAGGTGTTATGTTGTAAGACTTAGCATCATATTTATACTCTTTTTTAGTCAGTCACCCTGTTTTAAGTGTATTTTGTGGGTCTGGATTGAGTGAATGTTCAGCTCTCTGCTGGGTCTTGATACCACATCTGCAAAAGTGAAGCCCTGGCTTACATACAGCACCTCCTCCTGTAAATGTTGTGTCCCCTACTGGGATCCACTGGGACCCACTGGGACCCACAGGGACACGTGGGAGGTTGAAAAGGAGAAATAATGTGTTGTTCTTACTGGACCATCTTTTATCAAGGTAGAGGTTCAGCCCTCCCCCGGTCCTCTACACCTAAGGTAATGTTGAAGATTTTTCTTTTTATTTCCTTGCTTATTTTTTATTTTTTTGCTTGCTTTTTCAGATACCCTATGCTGCTGAGCAGAGGGCAGTGACGTCATAGCTCACTGCAACCTCAGACTCAGGCTGTGGGCGTCCTACTGCCTTAGCCTCCGGAAGCCGCTGGGATTACAGGCGCTCGCCATGGCACTCGGCTGGGTTTTTCCATTTTTTGTTAGGAATCTGGGTCTTACTCTCGCTCAGGCAAGTCTTGAACTCCTGAGCTCAAGCAATTCTCCCTCCTCAGCCTTCCACAGTGCTGGCATTACAGGAATGAACCACCGTGCCCGGCAATGTTCAAAATTTTTAGGAAAGTAAAAACTTGACAAATCTCATCTGTTTTAGGTTACATTAGCCATTGGCAAACTGGCTGTGTTTATCAGAAATTATAATAATTTCTGATATTCCATCTTGATTAAACCCTGTACTGTGATTTAAGAAATTCTAAAGTGTCAGTGAAAAAGTTTTTAGTAGGTAAGCTGTTTTTCTTTCTTTTTTTTTTTTTTTTTGGGTAGAGACAGAGTCTCACTTTATCACCCTCGGTAGAGTGCCGTGACGTCACACTGCTCACAGCAAGCTCCAGTTACTGGGCTTAGGCGATTCTCTCACCTCAGCCTCCCAAGTAGCTGGAACTACAGGCATCCGCCACAATGCCTAGCTATTTTTTTGTTGCAGTTCACCGGGGCCAGGTTTGAACCCACCACCCTTGGTATATAGGACCGGTGCCCTACTCACTGAGCTGCAGGCGCCGCCCTTGGTAAGCTATTTTGATGAATTTCATGTGTTTGTAAGAAATGAGCAAAGAGGCTTGGTGCATATAGCTCAAGCAGCTAAGGCGCCAGCCACATACATCAGAGCTGGCAGGCTCAAATCCAGCCAGGGCCTGCCAAACAACAAGAACAGCTACAACCATAAAAAAATGTCTGGGCGTTGTGGCAGGCGCCTGTAGTCCCAGCTAGTTGGGAGGCTGGGGCAAGAGACTCACTTGAGCCCAGGAGTTGGAGGTTGCTGTGAACTGTGATGCCACAGTACTCTACCCAGGGTGACAGCTTGAGGCTGTCTAAAAAAAAAAAAAAGAAATGAGCAAAGATGATATATATATATAGTTATTACAAATATTTTATATTATTTGGGATTTTCTTTACAATTCTGGGGCTTAGCTTGGTTCTGATAAAGGTAGATCCAGTTATGTGATACAGCCCAGCTCGTGTGTCCTCTGGCAGGTTTACAGGTACATACTTTGAAACCTCAACCAAAGATTCTCTGACCAAGGAATAAGTTTATGCCAGTGTTATATGGGCCAAAGCCCTTTGTTTCTAGACTTAGGGTAGTGACATGGACATTGAAATAAGAGGATCGAGTAATAGCAAAAGTTGATGTAAGCAGGATTTATTATTTTTTCTTTTTTTCCTCTTCACTTTTTGTTTGTAAGTCTCTCCCCACAGGCTGTTGAACTGAAATCCAAGAATGAGTGAATAATTCTCTCCTCTTTTCTTCACTATGGACAAGTCGCTCTCTTAACTGTAGAAGTGGGGGGGAGGGTAGTTTAGGATCAACAAGACTTGCTGACAGATTATTGATAAGGGTAGGAGATTAAAAAGATAGAGGAATCCAAAATTACTCATAGGTTTTTAGCCTTTCTAACTGAAAGAATTATAGTGTCATTGACAAAAACAGGAACAATATCATGGAAGATTCAAAGTGGTTAGAGGGGCATGATGTTTTATTTTAATTGATTTTAAATTATTTATGTTTATTTAGTTGTAGTTTATTTTTAAAGATGCTAAAAGTACCTCGCAACTTTTTAAAAACAGCTTTACCAAAATATATTTACATACCATAACATTTGCTATATAAGTCAATGAATTTATTATATTTATAGCCATCAAACTATTATCATAATCATCACTACCATCTAATTTTGAATATATTACCCCCAAAAGAAACTTCATCTGAATTCCCACCTCTAGCCCTAGGCAACCACTGATCTACTTCCTGTTTTCCCAGACATTTCATATAATAAAATCTTGCATCATGTCAATATATATTCTTTTGTATCTGGCTTCTTTCACTGAACACGTTTTTGAGGCTCACCCATGTTCCTTTAGCATTTTAAAATGAGTTTTTTAGCCAACATATGGGTAAATTATGTAAAACCAGTCACTGTAGGGAAAAATTATATATTGAAAGAGTTGTAATATTCATAAAGTGGTTTTATTCATGTTTATTCATCTATAGAGGTTTAGTTTGTTTATCATTAATATTAGAATGTCAACATATAGGGCGGCACCTGTGGCTCATCGAGTAGGGCGCCAGCTCCATATACCGAAGGTGGCAGGTTCAAACCCAGCCTCGCCGGAACTGCAAAACAGACAAATAGCCGGGTGTTGTGGTGGGCGCCTGTAGTTCCAGCTACTCAGGAGGCTGAGGCAAGATAATTGCCTAAGCCCAGGAGATGGAGGTTGCTGTGAGCTGTGTGACGCCACGGCACTCTACCGAGGGCGATAATGTGAGACTCTGTCTCTACCAAAAAAAAAAAAAAAAAAAAAAAGAATATCAGCATATAGTAGTTATCACAGTTTTTAAAGTGAAGATACCAAGGTAGCGATTTGTTGTGGAACATTTGCAGTGTTTAAGCTAGAAAGAGAATGAACCCCATTGATTCATTTTGAATTGTTCTATTCATAAATGAGATTCTATTTCAATATTACTGTCCAAATGAATACAGATTGTAGACTAAAGAGATGATTGTTTATCCCATTAGTCTTGATTATCTTGATCAAAGCTAAATAATGTATGTGAATGACAGACTTAAGTTATTTATAAATAGAGAAGAAGGAAGGGAGGGTCAGGTGTATTTTGCCACTAGAAGTAGTCCGTCTGTTCTGGTCCTGTAGAGATACACAGAGGATGCAAAAAAAAAATAATAAAGTAGACAGGTTTTAAGAGCTGTTATCTGTGATTCCTTTTCGAAGTTGAACGAGGGTAGTGTTACTAGTCGAGTGTCCCTGGTGTGCTGGGCACGTCCTGCACACAGCGTCTCCCAGGGAGACTGAAGCAGGAAATTCAGTGCACCCTTCCCTCTCTTTTCCTCACCTATCACTTTGCATACCTTCCCCATTAGCTTATAAAACTATTTTAGGAAAGTAAAAACTTGACAAATCTCATCTGTCTTAGGTTACATTAGCCATTGATAAACTGGCTGTTTCTTCTTTTCTGAGACTGAAGTAACTTTGTAGTTGATTTATGTTAAGTTATTAAGAGTATTGTTTTTCTCAGACCTATTATCTTTGAAAAGAGGACTACAGGCCAGTCGCTGTGGCTTATGCCTGTAATCCTAGCACTCTGAATCTGAGGATCTCTTGAGATCAGGAGATGGACACCAGGCTAAGTAGAGTAAGACTTCATCTCTACTAAAAATAAAGTATCAGCCTGGCATGGTTGCCTGTGCTTGTAGTCCCAGGTGTTTTAGAGGCTGAGGCAGGATGATTGGTTGAGCCCAGGAATTTAAAGTTGCTGTGAGGTCTGATGACACCACCACACCGTCACTGGGTGACAGAATGAGAATCTGTTTACAAACCCTCCCCCCCCCAAAAAAAAAGAAAAAGAAAAGAAGACTACAGAATAGATAACTGCTTAACTAAAAGGAATGGCTCACTGCTGGTAGATTTCTGTGTGCATGTGTGCTGGGAAGGGAAATGAGGTGAAGAGCAAGGAATTTAGCTCCTCCTGTTTCCTGGACTAGATTGAATGATACGACTGTGTTGGGGAGCTATTCATAAGTACTCCTGAAAATGGAATAAACTGTTGCAAAGATTGATGTTTCTTCAGAGTTTTAGTGATATTAAAAGAGAAAATATATGACACATTTTAGGAATGCTTCCTTTGGGTTCATTTAGTATTTGAAATTTGAGTTTGTATTGATTGTTATAGTATCATTTTCTTCCTGTGCAGTAAGTAAATGTGAGTGAGTTTAAAGCATACATCATCTCTTTTACTCTTTCCAATCCAATTTAAGTCTATCTAAAAAAAAAAAAAAAAACAAAAAAAAATCACTATTTAGTAATGACTATTTTTGTTTTTTGTTTTCTTCTAGGCTGTATTCATCACCAAAGAAAAAACTTACACCAATGCAGAAATCGGTTAGTCCGTTAGTTTGGTGCAGGCAAGTTTTGGATTACCCAAGTCCTGATGTTGAATGTGCTAAAAAGTCTCTTATCCACAAACTTGATCAAACTATGTCAGGTATGTCTGTAATTTTACTTGTAAACTTGTTCTTTACTTTCTTTCAAATTAAAAAAAGTAAATGTCAAGCAGGATGTTTCTGGGGAGGCGGTTCCTTACTCGGCAGCATGTTTCAAGCCTCATTGTGCACACCATCAGGAGAGTTTTGCCATGGGCACTTAACCCTGTTCTGTTATTTACTTATAGTTTGTTGAAAATACCCTCTTTTTTTTAGTATCATCCTAAAGAATAATATCCATGAAATAATTTTATCTGATATGTTTTCTTCTAATACAAGTTAAAAAAATAACTACTAAAATTAAAAATGTTTAGTATTATGTAAAATCATCACATAGCACACTTCGGGGAAACTAATGTGGTAGGAAGACACAGGTGGAGAAGCGAAGAGACCACATTCTCACTCTGGCACTGCACAGCGTGCCGCTCTTCACCTTATCTGACTGTGTGACGTCAGCTTTCTCCTAAGGATGATGAAAGGGTTCCGTTGGTTTGTTTGCCAGAGAGCAGCGAGGGTCTGGGGTGATAGCCCTTCTGAAGGAGAGGAGGCCATCCGAAGGCAATGGAGCATTTATTTACCTGTGTGTTGCATATTTGTATGAAGGGAAGGAGTCAATCACTTAGATAATCATGTTTATCAAACACTGTTCTCTGAAAACACTGTACAGTTATTACTCAGAGGAAAAATCAAAGGGGTAGAAGTCACAGTCCGTGACTTACAAGGTCTTAGAAGCCTTCACAGACTGATATGAGAACACACATACATCACAAATACATGAACAAATACAGACTGATGTGGCACAAACTGTATTACTGTTTAGAGATCAGTTTAAGACATAATTTGCCTCTAGCACTCAAAGTGTTTAAAAAAAAAAAAGTTCACTCATACATCTCCTGCGCAGGGAGGGGAACTTCGGTATTTGCCTTACTATCCCCACCGTTCTTGACCCCAATTTTAAGCATGTGGTAGAAGCTCAACAAATGTGTGTATAATGAGTGTCTTAATAAATAATGTTTTGCCTTAAAAAAAATGACAAATCTTGAAAGGTTATTTAAGGATTAAGTAATAATGATAAGGAAACCAGCATGTTTTCTGGCTCACAGTAATTGCTTAGTAAATGCATTCATTTCTTTTCTTTTTCTTTTTTTTTTTGGTAGAGAGAGAGTCTCTCTTTATCTGCCTCAGTAGAGTGATGTGGCATCCCACAGCTCACAGCAACCTCCAACTCTTGGGCTTAGGTGATTCTCCTGCCTCAGCCTCCCAAACAGCTGGGACCACAGGCGTCCGGCTATTTTTTGTTATTGTTTTGCAGTTCGGCTGGGGCCAGGTTTGAACTTGCCACACTCGGTATGTGGGGATGGCGCCCTACACACTGAGCCACAGGCGCTGCCTCTTCATTTCTTTTCTTTGTTATGTTTTTCTTGTTTTTCTTTTCTTTATTTGGCATTTTAGATTAAAATTACTTTGATCCACTTTTGTTTAATAATGCTGACAAAATGTCTCTTTGGCCATTTGTGACATTTAATATAGTCTGCTAGTGCGGGCAATGTAGTAATATAAGAAGAAAACATTTATGGTTTTGGTTTTTCTCTCATTCTCTTTTTAAGACTGTTACTGTTTTATGAAGTATTCAGATAGTAAAGAATTGATGCGTGATTAGGTTTTTTGTTTTTGTTTGTTTGTTTTGCTTTACATTTGTACTTTATTGTTAGAGTTTAAGCTGAAAATGAGCAGGTGAATCAGAGGAGAGACCAGCTAGATATTTAAACTGGTAAATTTAAATTTACCAGTAAATTTACAAGTAAAGCCAAATTCATTTGGCTATAAGGAACAATGGTTATTATATGCAAATAACTTATAGGATGCGATTACAGAGATTCTGAATTGGATTTTGTTTGTCTTACTTTTCCTCTATGTAAAGAAGCCCTTTTGAAAATGCAGTAGCTTTTATGTAATATTTAAAATATATAACCTGAATATCAATTTCTTTTAGACGTATACCCTGGAGCTTGATATAACTTATATTCATAAATGATTTTAAGAAATATGTAGACAGGCTAGTAGACAACTTCAAGTAACTGAGAATTTTCTAACCAATTTCAGTTAGATGATAGCATTTAGACTTTTTGTTGTTGTTGTTTTTGTTTTGAGACAGAACCTCAAGCTGTCACCCTGGATAGAGTACTGTGGCATTACAGCTCACAGCAACCTCCAATTCCTGGGCTCGAGCGAGTCTCCTGCGTCTCCCTCCTAAGTACCTGGGACTACACAACACCCGGCCATTTTTTGGTTGCAGCCGTCATTGTTTGGTGGGGCCCGGCTGGATTCGAACCCACCAGCTCAGGTGTACGTGGCTGGCGCATTAGCCCGTTGAGCCACAGGCACTGAGCCCATTTAGACATTTTTTAAGAATATTCCTGGGGGCCAACTGTGGTGGTAGGTGCCTGCAGTCCTAGCTACTCAGGAGGCTAAGGCAGGAGGATTACTTGAGCCCAGGAATTAGAGGCTGCAGTGAGCTATGGTGATACCACTGTATTCTAGTCTAAACAGAGTGACACCCTGTCTCAAAAATGAAAAAAAAGAAATATTTTTGGGAATCATTTTCCAGTAATGTGTGACCTTAGAAATAATATAAATTTATTATATAACTAGGAATCTTCCTCATTCGACAGTTTGTGTTGAGAACTCACTATGCTAGACATTGTGCTCAACTCTGAGGAGATACCGTCCCTTCTAGAGCCTTTTTTAAATTTTTTTCTTTTTGGTTTGTTTTGGAGACAGAGTCTCACTCTGTTGCCCAGGCTAGAGTGCCCTGGTGTCAGCCTAGCTCAAATTTCTGGGCTCAAGCAATCCTCCTGCCTCAGTCTCCTGTGCAGCTGAGACTACAGTCATCTGCTCTGACACCCAGCTATTTTGTCTATTTTTAGTAGAGACAGGGTTTCGCTCTTGCTCTGGCTGGTCTCAAACTCTTGAGCTCAAGGGATCTTTCTGCTACCTCAGTCTCCCTGAGTACTAGGATTACAGGCAGGAACCCAGGGTTAGTAGCTCATGTTCTCACAGAAGATGTCAGACAGTAAACAAAATAGCTTGGCAAACTTTGTTTGTAAAGAGCCAAATAGTAAACAATTCAGTGTTCGTTGGCTTTCAGATTCTGTTACGATTACTCAGTTTTTCCCTAATGGCTCACCTGCATCTGTAGACGATACATAAATGGATGGGCATGGCTGTGTTCCTGTAAAACTTCACTTACAAAAACAGGTGGCAGCCTGGATTGGCCTGAAGGCTATTATTTTGCTAACTCCTGGTTTATAACACTCTAAGGAGTAGGAATTGCTGACGATTGGTTACTTACAACTTGGACTTGAGAAATGCAAAGCTGTTGCACCTCAGAAATAACAATTTTGAATCAGTGTTTTTTTACTTTATTATAGTGAGAGTTTTAAAGATTGTGGGGATATATAAGAGAGGCAGTTAACTCTTGAACTAAACTTGGGTGTAATCAAGTATTGCATCTACTTAAAAATAAGTTTAATGGCTGTATCCACAGAAAAGTAGCTACAGCTATAATGTATATTTTAAATTTATACATTAAAAATTTTAAGGGAAAAAAGTAACTTGACTGTTGTAAGTTTGAACTTTATGGTGATACACCCCTCTTTTCCTGAGAAGTCTTTCGTGTGTGTGTTTGTGTATTTTTAATAAGGCAGTGCTTCCTGGGAGCGTGAGCACTGTATCCCGGCAGGACAGTTTCCCCCATCAGACTTAGCTCCTCTGCAGTACACTACTACTTGTTCCTAAAATTGTCTTCTCTTTTTTCTATTATAGTGCATTATCTTTTTTACCCTCTATTGATCTCCCTGATGCTTTCTTTTCAGTCTTCTTTGAAGGTTCTCCCTTCTCTACCCATTTTTTGTGGTAAAATTTATATGACATAAAAATTCCCAGTTTCACCATTTTTAAATATACATTTCAGTGGCATCAAATATATTTATATTGTTGTGCAACTATCCCCACCTCTAGATGGACAGAACTTGCATCATCCCACAATGGAATTCTCCATCCATGTTAAACAATAACTGTCCATACCCCTCCCCCCCCACCTGTATTTTAAGTTTAGGTTACCCCAGGTCTTTCTATTGCCTTATATCTCTGTCTGTTCATACAGCATTCATGTCAACCTCTGTCCAGTCAGATCCATCCATACACATATCAGTTTATTTGCATTGAGAGCCTGCTGTGTATCAACTTATAGGAAAAGGGTACGGAGACATGAGGAGGAAAAATGAACACTATGCTTGTACTCGTGGAGTTGATCATCTAGGAGGGGAAACTTACTAACACAAATAATCTTTATAAAGGAATGATAGTGCTTTGAGAAACAGGAAGTTTCCCTCCAGAAGTGATGTTTCACCTGAGTCCTAAACATTCAGAAAAATTTAAGTGCGTTTAGGAGGAGGGAGAAGAGGGAGTAGAGCATTCCGAGTAGACAGAACGGCATTTGCAAAGGCTTCATGTCTGAGGGAGCACGGCCTATACGAGGAGCTGGAACCAGCCACGCTGGCTGGGAAGGGAAGAGATGGGAGGGAAGGCCGGAGAGATGTGTAGGACCCAGACTCTGCAGTCATACAGGCCTAATGAAAGACTCTGGACTTGATTCTAAGAGCATTAGGAAAAGATTAATGGGTTTTATACAAACGTGGGTAGAAGGGGGTGGAAACATGATGGGATTTGTATTTAGGGAAGGACATTCTAGCAGTAGTATGGACAGTAGGTTGGAGAGGGCCAAGAGTGAATGTCGGATGCTTTTGAGGAGGGTTGATGGTGATAGCTGGGCTGTATGTGTAGAGGGGTAAGGGTAGCAGTAGAGGTGAGAAAACATGGTCATAAAAAGGAATGAACCCAATATGAAGAAATTAAGGATAATAAAGTATGGACAGTAATATCTAAGCTTCCAGCTTGTGTGACAGGATTATCATTTTGAAACAGGGACCCCCTAGAAGAGAATTAGAATTTAGTGTGAAGATCACGAGTTGGCTGTGACATGTGGACTTGTGTACATTTGCCATACCCAAGAGGAGACATTAAATGAGCAGTGTATATGAATTTGAAGCTCAGAGGAAAATTTAAGACTGGAAATACAAATACTGGGGAGTTCGTGGCATATAGATAACAATTGATGTGAGTATGGCTGAGATCTCTTAGGAGAAAAAGTGTGACTTAGAGGGAGAAAATAAAAGGGCTAAGAACTTGAAATGATAGTAATTAATACCAGGTGGAGAGGGCAAGTTTCAGAGGGGACGGAGAAGGGGTAAAGAGGAGTTAGCAGCTAGTGATTAATACCAGGTGGAGAGGGCAAGTTTCAGAGGGGACGGAGAAGGGGTAAAGAGGAGTTAGCAGCTAGTGATTAAGGCCAGGTGGAGAGGGCAAGTTTCAGAGGGGACGGAGAAGGGGTAAAGAGGAGTTAGCAGCTAGTGATTAAGGCCAGGTAGAAGAGGGCAAGTTTCAGAGGAGACAGAAAGGGGTAAAAAAATGGGAAGGAATTAGCAGCTGTATTTCTGCTCTGGTTGGGATTTCATACAAAATATGTATGAAGTATTGCTTAGAGTCTTGTCTCATGGTGAATATCTATAAAATTACATGGTTCAGATTACTCTTACTATTTAACTTAACAGAAAACAGACTTTCCTCCTCCCCAAACCACTACTCTGCCAGAAGGCAAACCAGAAAATTTAGTCATCTGTTTTTTCCTTTTAGTAATCTTTTCTAGCTTTTAATATTTATCCTTTTTCCCTCCTTTTGTCACTGTATATTTCCTAATTCATTCTAGTTTATTTAACATCAAAATTTCCCCAGTTTTTTCCCTTAATTGACTGGCTCGTATCAGTTTTGCACAGAATCCCTGATAACTTGCTAATGAATAGATTTCAGACTCCTGCCTGACCTGGCCTCAGCTGGTTTTCCTTGGCCCTGTGCTTTGTCATACTAAGTCTCATTGCCTAAGAACACTCTGTGTTTTCTAAACATTGCTTTTGTTCATCTCATAAACAGAGATGAAGGCTTATGCTTCTCTACTTGAAGTGTCTTATCAGATAACTGCTCATCCTTTAAAGAAAGCTGCAGTGCCTCTTCCTTCCAAAAAGCTGAGCCAGTTTCTCTCAGTTGTAATGATTTACTCTGATTCTTCCTTTCCATTGCCCTTTACAAATTTACTATGATAGTATTATAGTACTCATTTCATTCTGCCTTGCAGTCTTTGTTATTTCTGCCTACACTACTTTGCTTTAATCCTCTTGAAAGTATCATGTCATATTCTACATATTCTATACAGTGCTTTTGTCCATGCTCATAAGTATTGACTAAATTGTAAATATGTTTAGAATAAGGAAGGGAGAAATATTGTGTTAATTTTTCTTGTATATAATTGTACTTGGTATCTTAGGCCTACTGTTTGTGTAATTTTATATGCAATAGCTACAATTTTTTTGTGGAGGGGATAGAGTCTCATGATGTTGCCCTCAGTAGAGTGCTATGGCGTCATAGCTCACAGCAACCTCAAACTCTTGGGCTCAAGTGATTCTCTGGTTTCAGCGTCCCAAGTAGCTGGGACTATAGGCACCCACCACAACACCTGGCTATTTTTTAGAGTTAGGATCTCATTCTTGCTCAGGTTGGTCTTGAACTCCTGAGCTCAAGCAGTTCACCCATCTCGGCCTCCCGAAGTGCTAGGATTACAGGTGTGCACCACTGTGCCCAACCTAAAATCTTTTTTTTTTTTTTAAAGGGAATTTCAACTCCATGTCTTGACTTTAACCTATCTTTTTTTTTTTTTTCAGATTCTATTTTTTTATTTTTATTTTTTTTTTGTAAGACAGAATTTATTCACAGAAAAGAAAGAAAAGAATACAGAAAACAGGCATCTGTTAGAGGGAGAAAATTCTAGTGGGGAGAGAGAAGCTCTCTCCGTTTCTCTCCCAGTCTTTCCCCATCTCCTCCTTTAGGCCTTTAGTCTCCGGGTATATATAGGTGTATGCGTTACTCTCTTAGATTCTGATGGAAGATTAAGAAAAAAAAAAACAAACCTTTAATACACCATCTTTGCCCTGAAGGACCTCGAAGTTTAGTGAAGCATCAAAATAAGCACAGGACTAGACTGTAAGGCAAGCAACAGATAAATGGATGAGGAATTATGAAATGGGGGAACTTCAGAGAAAGGTAAGAAAGAGAAAGGTGCTTTGGAAAGAGCAGGCCATTAATAATTATTTATTATGTTGAATTAAATCAAATTTTGAATGGATCCTGAGAGGGACCTAGTGCTAGGGTGGGAGTGAGAAATTTAACTACTCACCTGTATAAAGGGAACAGCATGGAGTGGAGTTTGAATACAGGTGAGGATGAAGTAGGAGCCTAGACTGACAGTGAGTTAAAGCTAGATTGCAAGGAGCCTTTTTGAATAGGAGACTAAGGAAATTAGAGCTTTTCCCTGAGACAGTGGGAGGGAATTGACTATGTTTGAATAGTGTACTTGGGTGGAATGAGGTTACATGAACTTGCATGAACTTTGGAGGCATGCTGAGTCATTTAGTTGCTGTTTAACCTGCACAAGTTGCTGTCTAAGCCTCATTATTCTCAGTTGCAAAGTGGAAACAATAACACTGATCTCATGGGGTTGTTTAAGGAATAAGCCATCATATGCAAAACTTCCATATCACGCTTGGTATGCAAGCATGGTAGAAATGGTCATTTTGATATACTTTTATATATTTTGGTGATGAAGATGATGATTATGACTTTGTTTCATGGCAGTAGCTATCAGGATGAAAGGTTAAAGAGGAAATCCCAGTTGGGATGTTTGATTGGTTAGTATTCAGTAAAGGAAACAAAAATCATATTAGGTATGTCAATGGAGGGAATTTAATAGAGGGCATTGGGTACATGAGTGGTATGAGGACTAAGGACCAGACGAGGGACAGGGAAGCAACTCGGACATTAGCAACAGCAAGAGGCTGCCACTAACTACCCCTAGGGCTGAGGGACATAGGAAGGAGATAATTTTACCTGAGCCCAGAGATTGGGGCTGCTAAGTGGGTACTAGAACCATGGTGAAGGCTGTCAGTGGGAGCTACAATATGAAGGGAGGAGCGACTAGGGAAACCTGGAGCTGTAGAGAAGAGATGACCACTGCTGGAAATACCACCTGAAGCAAAGGTAGGGACAGAGAGGTTCCCTGGCCTTTCTACTCATCCAGCCTCGGTCTTCATCAAAGCCTCTCACTGACCAATAACCATTAGTGAGACTTTCATACCAGAAAGCCAATTTTCAAAAGAGTCTGGGAAGTATAGTCTCCTATGATATAAAGCAGAGAGGGGATATGGACAGTAGGAAATGGATGTAAGAGTGACAGGTATGTAGCTGCCACAAGTAGAACTGCAGTCAGCTATCTCTGCACTGTCAATGTGGTAGTCAGGAGCCATGTGTGACTATTTAAATTCTCAGTTGTACTAGCTGTCATTCAAGCGTTCAGTGTTAGCATGTGGCTAGGGGCTGTCACATTGGAGAGTGTGGATATGAAACATTTCTGTCGTTGAAGAAAGTTCTTTTGGACAGGGCTAGTCTATAAGTTGTCATGAAGGATGTGTTAGGGTAGTGCAAGTAGAAAGATAGATTCGGATTTGAGAGGTAGTGAAGAGGTACAGTGAACTTTAGAGAATGATGGCAGTTGGGGTAGACAAAGAGAATACAAGCAGTGACATTTCATTCTGTGGCCAATGCTGAAGTGATGGCTGAACTTTTGGGAACAGAGCCAGCCCCTAAGAATTTGGGATTTTGAGGGCACAGGTGCAGACAGAGTAGACACTTGTGGTCCTAACCTTGATAATCTAACGATGCTAACTCCAGCTGAAATTGTCAGTGATGCAACCCAGTTGCATACAAAGGTCATTGAAACCAAAACAGAGGTGATGAGTCAGGAGGATAGAGTGATTAGAGATCTTGATGGAAAGGAAAAGTAGATCCAGGAGGCGTGAGGCAGTGTCAAGAGGAAGAGGATGGCAGAAGGCAGATGCTGCCCTGGGGAGACCTTATGAGTTCAAGAGCTTGAGGATGCTGCCCGCAGGGTGCAGAGGAGGCTGAGGAGATACAGGAATAGAATGGAGGAGCCTCTCACTTATAAAGAGAAGATTCCAAGAACCAAGTCCATACACAAGTTCAAGTTTCTATAGTCAACCATTACATAAGTGTGTTTTTTAGCATTTATTGTGTGCTGGCTTTGTGACAGGTGCTGAGCATACCACATTAACAATGCCTGCCCCCTTCAAGAAATGCATTGTCTAAACCAAAGTTAAGAAGGCTCCAGTGGCGACTGCAACAGCAACAAAAATAAACAAATGGGACCAAAGCAAAGAGACAACCATCAGAATGGGAAAAGGTATTTGTATATTAGCAAACGGACAAAAACTTGGTAACAGGAATCTACAGAGAACTCAAATTAAGCAACAAAAAAAAAAGCCAGCAATCCCTTATATCAATGGGCAAGTGAGATGAATAAACATTGTCTAAAGAAGACAGAGGAAAGGTTAACAAACATATGACAAAATGCTCATTATCATTAATTATCAGAGAAATGCAAATCAAAACCACCCTGAGATATCACTGAACTCCATTGAGAATGGCCCACATCATAAAGTCTCAAAGCTGCAGATGCCAGGGTGGATGCAGAGAGAAGGGAACACTTTTACAGTGCTGGTGGGCCAGCAAACTAATACAACCTTTTTGGAAGACAGTATGGAGAATCCTCAAAGAACTTAAACTGGACCTCCCATTTGATCCCCATTACTGGGGTTGCAGTATACACCATTATCTACCCAGAAGAACAAAAATCCTTTTACTTTAAGGACACTTGCACTAGACTGTTCATTGTGGCTCAATTTACAATTACTAAATTGTGAAAACAACTTAAATACCCACCAACCCAGGAATGGATTAACAAGCAGTGGTCTATGTATACCATGGAATACAATTCAGCCACTAAAAAAGATGGTGATTTTATATCTTTTGTATTAACCTGGATGGAGGTGAAACATCTTCTTAGCAGAGCAAGAATCCAACGTACTCAATTCTGCTATGAGGACAATTGATGCTACTACATGTTGGGGGTGGAGGAATTGGAGGGCAGAGAGACAGAAGGAGAGAGGGAGCTGGGGGGTCACGGTGTGTGACACAGTTCTTGGGGGAAGTCACAATTATAAAAGGGACTTTACTTAACAAATGCAAGCAATGTAACCTGGTTCTTTGTGCCTTCAATGATTCCCCAACAATACAAATAAATAAATAAATAGAACCTTCCGAGTGTATGGGGTCATTGAAAATGCAGGTGCTGGCTCCATCCCTAGAGAGTCTGGGAGATTTGGTGTCTGGAAACAGAGGAAATGGGCTGACACAGATCTGAGAGCGCAGAGGTGGTTGTGGGGGAAGGAGGCCAGGCAGGCATTTAGGACGGAGGTAGGAAGAGGCAGGGGGACAGGTTCCAGATCCACATCAGGGCAAGAAGAACGCTGAAGAGGAAAGCTTTGCTTCTGGAGGAGTTTGCAGAACCAGCCAGCCCTAAAATTATGTGAATAATTTTGTTAGCCATACCTTTGGACTGAAATTTAATAAAATTAAATATTTCCATCAACAGGGTGGACTTAGGTGACTTTTCAAAAAATGCAATCATTCCCCACTTCAGATTTATGTGAATTTAACAGTTTTGCCAGCAACCTCCTGCTGTGACTGCCAGTTTCAATACCATGTGAGCCCCAGCTTTGTTGGGGTGTCCTTTACCTCCGCCCAGGTTGGCCTCCATCTGTAGAGTGAGATGATGCGTGTGCTAATCTGTTCCACTATAGTTACATTTTACCCTGCATATGTATCTTGTAACATCTCATTGTATGTATACCTTAAATACATAGAATAAAATTTAAAATTAATTAATTTTTTTGAGACAGAGCCTGACTTTGTTACCCTGGGTTGCATGCCACAGCATCATAGCTTGCAGCAACCTCAAACTCTTGGGCTCAAGTGATCCTCTTGCCTCAGACTCCCAACAGCTAGCTTTTCTATTTTTAGTATAGACAGGGTCTTACTTTTACTCAAGGTGGTCTTGAACTCCTGAGTTCAAGCAATCCACCCGCCAACTCAGCCTCCCAGAGTGCTAGAATCACAGACATGAGCCACTGTGCCCAGCCTGATAAAAACACTTTTAAAAAGGCTAACAGTTTGTCAATTTTGAGGAGAGATCCAGGTGTGTTTGTTATATTATTGATTCTCAGCACTTCTCAGTATTTTCTAATTACTCAAAACCATAAATAATTTTTAAAAGCAAGGAGAGAAAAGTTTTTAAAAAGAGGAAGAAAAAAAAAAGCAAAAAGGAAAGAAAGAATGATTTACTTTGGCCACAAGTTTCTCTGCTACCCAACAGCCCTCTCTTGGGTCACTTGTATGCTGTTATGAGTGGCTGAGTAGGTGTGTCATTTGGCTTTTCCTGTTGTAGATAAGACTTTTATTTCATTTTGCGTAGTTGTCAGATATTCAGAGCCAAGTGACATGCATGGTGACAAGGAAATGCTGCTCAGATGGGTTTCCTGCCGTCCTCAGTTCCCCTATGACTTGCCTGTGGCTGGTGCTACACATTGGCCTATTGGAAATTGCTGTTTGTAAAAAAAAAATTTTTTTGGAACAAATCTTCTCTGAGTTCTTGCTCCTAATTACCTTCTTGTTGTTAAATGCAAGATACAATATTTGGTTTGTTTATAGCTTTGTGAAATAGTAATAGCAAACATTTATGTAGTATTTATAGTTACTGTATACCAGACCTGCTGAATACTAGTGCTCATAAGCATCTTATTTTGTTGAATCTTTACGCAAACCTAGTGTGGAGGGGTACTATTACCTTCAATTTATTTTATTACCTTTTATTACCTTCAATTTCAAAGGAGGATACTAAGGCATTTTAAGTATGACTCACTTACAACTAGGAAGTGGGCGAATGGGTTGGCAGTCTGGCTCCAGAATCCCACCATCGGCAACGTTTCTCCCACTCACAGCCTAGCACTGCTGTCATGCACTTTGTTAGGACTTACTTCTTTGGTTGCTTAAAATAACTCAAGAGATCTTGCCTCCTTTGGTGTAAATTATGAATTGTACAATTTTTGCCTTTTACTTTAAAAAATAAAAAGATAAAAAGCATAAAAGAAAATTACAGATGGTTTTTGAGAAGCTGAGAATCTGTGGTCCCCTTGGGATGCTGGGTAGATAACTTTTGCCTGAAATCACTAGAGCAAGAGGGTATAGTCTTAGCTAACTGATAACTTCCTCAGAGCATCTGTGACGAACTTGCCATAAAAATAACAGAAAGCAAAGGCAGAGTTTACTGAGGGCTGGTGCCTGATTTCTGTTAAGATCTTGAAAGCTTGGCAATTTCTTTGTGGCTGGAAGGCCCTCACCCTAATTGGGATTTCTTTCCTTTCCTTTTCTTTTTTTCATTTATTGAGGATTTAGAATTGTGGCTCCATCAACAAGACATTAGCCCAAGTGGCATTTCTCCCTCAGATGTTGTGCCTTTGCTTTTCATGGAAATGGTTACCTTAGGTTAAAACAAAAATGAAAAAAGCGCTCAGCCCACAATGAGACTCTAATGAAATGAACATGTGCACCCCACAGCCCTTCATTAGGGCTGGGACCATGATTGATTGTTCTGCAGGACCATCTAAATCAGTAGCATGTTTTTGGACAGCTTGCAGAAGACCAACCTATTTAGCATTTTGGCCACTGTTGCCAAGGAGGCTGCTGCTTCAAGTCTGTGAAGTTCTCTTTGTATGATAAATAATTACAAAGGGAACAGTCTATTCGAGCATCTGGCTAAGGAAAAGACTGATATGGAAAAATGCTGAACTTGAGCGTGTGCCGCTCCAACATCTGGTGTGAAGACCGATGGATTCGGGAGGGGCAGAATGCTTGACATCTGTGTACTAGGTCCTCGGATGTTCTTTTCAAGTTGTTTGTGCTTGTCCCAGTTGACTTATATCCTTCAGGAAGTAAAAAGGCAACTGCAAAGAAGATTAATGAGATTCCATCCCCTTGGGGAAACAAAATTCTTTATTGGTAATTTATAGTTTGGGTTGAGAATTTTCATTGGTAATGTAACTTCTCCTGGGTTTGATTTCCTGCTGGAGGAGATTGTAAACCAGGAGATGTCTCAAGAAGAAAGTTCTCACATCATGAAGGTCAAAAGATAGAAGAAGAGAAGAAAAGGGTCCCCCAGGAATCATGAGAGCTTTTGGCTCAGAAAAGCAGAAGTAATTCAAACATAAACTAAAAAACGCTTTGAATCACAGAGCAAAGCATACGGGAGTCGTCTATTGGTGCTCAATGCATCTTGAAATTCTGAACTTTTATACATAACATAAACCAAGAGAAGCACAAGTTTTCTTCCAATGACCCCAAACCACAGAGCAATTTACTTTTATTAACATTGGAGTAAATACCAGCGTTTGCTGCCTTGTGGCTTGGATATAAAACATTAAAAGAGGAAAAGACTGTTTGGTCCCCCTGAAAGTAATACAGTTGGCAAAAGGCAGAATTTTGCTCACTTGTACTTGTCTGGAAATTTAAATTAGACCTTCCCCCCCGTAGGATTTATATTGGAATTCCATCTTTACATGAAATCCGCAAACACAGCTTTAAGAGCACACATTGCTCTCTTATGGATAGTTTGTATTGTGTGAAAGGCCTGAGCGATTTTGAGCAGCAGCGTGACACAGGTTTTAATTGTCTTGGGATGAGGATGATAGGGTAGGAGCCAGGATTGTGAACCACCCAAATACCCAAATCGTTGTCTTCTGCACTGCTACAGCCATTTACCTGCTGGAAGGGGAAGGTCCCCAAGGGAGTTATACCCAGAGAGCGAGTTGAGGAACATTCATGCTTTATATATTTGGGTTTTTCAGAGAATTTCTTTTTCCAAACCCTGAAGATCTCCTGAAGAGTTTGGGCAGGGTGGCACAACTGGCCTTCCTAAAAAGTCACGTTTTGCTCTCATGGTGCACCCACATTTATGGCACGCCCACATTTATGCTACACCCACATTTATGGTCAGTCATAGCCAATAGAAGAATCCATATTAGCTATGTTTAGGGCTCAGAACAGGAGAGAATAAGAATGGTTTCATGTTTCTTTTTCTTCTTTGCCAGTGAATGTATAAGTGTCTAGAATCTAGAATACGAGTATTTAAAACTTAATTGATTGATACCTACCACTTTTAGACAATAGTGACCTTGTTTCTAGCTAGGGGTCTACCATGAAAGCACATCTGTGGTTTCTTTGCGTCGGCCTCCCACCCTGTTTATTTATAGTGGGATTTTTTTTTTTATTCACATCTTTTTTTTTTTTTTATTGTTTGGGATTCATTGTGGGTACAAAGAATTTGGTCACACTGATTGCATTTGTGATAAAGTCCCTCTTATAATTGTGTCCCACCCTCAGGAGGTGTGCCACACACCATGACTCCCATCCTCCACCCCCTCCCCCCTCTTTCTTTTCCCTCTTCCCCCTCTCCCCATATTAGCTCATCTACTGTCTTCATATTAGAGGTAAGCACATTGGATTCTTGCTTCTCCATTCTTATGATGCTTTACTAAGAAGAATGTGTTCCACCTCCACCCAGATTAATACAAAAGATGTAAAGTCTCCTTCTTTTTTAGTGGCTGAATAGTATTCCATGATATACATAGACCACATATGTTAATCCATCTTGGATTGGTGAGCATTTATGCTATTTCCACATTTCACAATTGTAAATTGAACTGCAATGAACAGTCTGGTGCAAGTGTCCTTATGATAAAAGGATTTTTTTTTTCTTCTGGGTAGATGCCCAGTTAATGGGATTGCAGGATCAAATGGGAGGTCTAGTTTGAGTTCTTTGAGGATTCTCCATACTTCCTTCCAAAAAGATTGTGTTAGTTTTCAGTCCCACCAGCAATGTAGAAGTGTTCCCTTCTCTCCACATCCACGCTTTGAGATTTTGTGATGCGGGCCATTCTCAGGGATTAGGTGATATCTCAAGGCAGTTTTGATTTGCATTTCTCTGATGATTAGGGATGACATATAGCCAAGGCAGTTCTTAGTAATAAAAACAAAGCTGGCGGTATCTCCCTACCAGACTTTAGGCTATACAACAAAGCCATAGTAATAAAAACAGCATGGCATTGGCACAAAAAAGGAGACATTAACATTTGGAACTGAATAAAAAACCATGAGATGATACTAACATCTTACACTCACCTGATATTTGATAAACCAAACAAGGACATACACTGGGGGAAAGAATCTCTATTCAATAAATGTCCTGGAAGAACTGGATAATTGCATGTAAAAGACTGAACCTGGCCCTGCACCTCTCACCACTTACAAAAATTGATTCAAGAAGGGTGAAAGATTTAAACCTAAGATATGAAACAATACAAATCCAAGAAGAAAGTGTGGGGAAAACACTTGAAGACATCAGCCTGGGGAAAGAGTTTATGAAGACTTCTGTGGCCATTGCAACCACAACAAAAATAAACAAATGGGACCTGTAGTGGGATCTTTCTGAAACCCAGGTCTGATCTTGTCACCTTCTTCCCCAAGTCTGCTTGAAATCATTCCATGGCTGGCTTCCCAGTGATTCTGGTGCAGCTGACATTTCTTTAATGCCCCGCAAGCCTGTATCCTTGTCCTGCCCATATTTTTAGCCAGGTCTCGGACTCTGCTGCCCTGTTCTCTGAGCTCCTGCTCTAATGTCCCTCCCATGGGCTGTGCACACACCCTTTCCTCCTCCCACAAGGCTCTTCTCTCTCTACTTTCTTCCCTTCTGCTTGTTTTTCAAGTTTCTTCTTTCTAATGTTTATGTTTTTCCTTTCTGAAACTCAACAACAGTCTGTGATTTTATATTTGTGGGTGATTATTAACATCTGTCTTATGCCCCTATTTTCTTCACCATTGTATCTTTCCTTTATCGTTAGTTGTTTTTTTCTCTTATAGAGACAGAGTCTCACTTTGTCACCCTTGGTAGAGTGCCATGGTGTCAGACAGCTCACAGCAACCTCCAACTCCTGGGCTTAGGCGATTCTCTTGCCTCAGTCTCCCGAGTAGCTGGAACTACAGGTGCCTGCCACAATGCCTGGTAATTTTTTGTTGCTGTTTGTCTGGTGCCGGGTTTGAACCTGCCACCCTCGGTATATGGGGCCAGCGCCCTACTCACTGAGTCACAGGCGCTGCCCCTTTCCTTTATTTTCAAAAAAATTTTTCCTTTTTTTATTTCTGATTAATGTGAGGGTACAGACCATTAGGTGACAATGTTTGCATTTGTGAAGTAGAGTCCCCATTGTAGTTGTGTCCTGCACCCAGGAATTTATTTTCTTTTAATTTAAGTTTTTTTTTTTTGAGACAGAATTGTCTCTGTCATCTGGGCTAGAGTGCGGTGGCATCATCATAGCTCACTGCAGCCTCAAATCCTGGGTTTCAGGGATCCTCCCGACTCAGCCTCCTGCATAGCTGGAACTATAGCTGTGTGCCACCACACCAGGCTAACTTTTTCCCATGTATTTCCTGGCCATTCATCTGTCTTCTTCAGAGAAGCTTCTGTTCATGTCTCTCTGTTCTTTTTTTGTTGATTCATTTGAGTTCCTTGTAGATTCTAGTTATCACCCTTTGTCAGGTTTATAATATGCTAATATCTTTTCCCATTCTGAAGGTTGTCTATTTGTTTTAATTATTGTGCCCTTAGCTGTGCAGAAGCTTTTCAGCTTAATTAAGTCCCATTTGTTTATTTTTGTTGTTGCAATTGCCAGTTTTCTTCATAAAAATCTTTTCTCCAGACCAACATCCTCAAGAATGTTTCCCATGCTTTCTTCCAGGACTTATATCATTTCATATCTTAAATTTAAATTGGTTATCCATCTCGAGTTAATTTTTGTTAAGTGGTGAAGGGTGAGGGTTCAATTTCAGTCTTTTACATGTGGTTATCCAGTTCTCCCAGTACCATTTATTGAATAGGGATTCTTTTCCCAAGTGTATGTTTTATTTGGTTTATTGAAGGTCAGATCTGTTCTGTTCCATATGTCTCTGTCTCCATTTCTGTGTCAATACTATGCTGTTTTGATTGCTGTGGTCTTGTAATACAACCTGAAGTCTGGTAGAGAGATGTTGCTGGCTTAGTTTCTATTACTAAGAATTGCCTTGGCTATATGGGGCTTTTTCTGGTTCTATACAAAATGAAGAACTGTTTTTTCCAGTTCTTCCAAGTATGATGTTGGCATTTTAATGGGGATTACATTAAATCTATAAATTACTTTGGGAAGTATAAACATTTTAACATTGTTCATTCTTCCCAGCCAAGACTTGGTGGTGATTGTTGAGTCTTTGCCGCCAGCACGACAGTGAGGTTCAAAATGTCCTTCACCAAAGGTGCTCTTCACTGGCTTGCTGTTCTGACCCCTGAGAGTTCAGGTTCAGGCATCTCCTCCATTCTGGCGTGCCTTCCTGCTACTCCGGAAGTGGGCATCACAATTCCTGTTCTGTGTGTGTTCTGCTCCCGTTTCCCCCATGGGTTCCCCTCCCTTTTAAAGAAGTTTATATGAGACACAAATGACAACCCACTTCTTTTAGTTGTTGTGTTCCCATTTGTCACATGGAGAACTGGATCAATAAGTTTTCCTACCAATACTTTTTGTTTTAACTCCCAAATTCATGTTTTATATTGACCCTACTACTCTCTGAGTTTGAGATTCTCTTTCTAAGGCTAAGCAATAATTTTCTAATCACTCAGACAATTTAAAGCCTTCTTTCCTTATGACTGGTGGTCAGCAAACTGGCCAACTGCCTATTTTTATAAATGAAGTTTAATTGGAGCACAGCCACACCCATTCATTTATACCTCACCTCTATCTGTTTTTGCACCACAACAGCAGAGTTGATTAGTTGAGACAGTGGTAGTATCTCTCTTGCAAAGCCTGAAAGATTTGCTGTCTGGCCCTTCACAAAACACCTTTGTTGTCCTCTACTTGAGATCAGTGGTTTTTCATCCTGGCTGCACCTTCAATTACCTTGGAAGTGTTTATTATAGTGGTTCACACCTGTAATCCTGCACTTTTGGGAGGCTGAAGTGGGAAGATTGCTTGAGCTCAGTTCAGGAATTCAAGACTACCCTGAGCAAGAGCGAGACCTCATTTCTACTAGAAATAGAAAGGAAATTAGCCAGGTGTTATGGCTGGAGCCTGTATTACCAGCTACTTGGGAGGCTGAGGCAGGAGGATCGCTTGAGCCCAAGAGTTTGAGGTTGCTGTGAGCTATGATGACACCATAGCACTCTAGTCTGGGCAATAGAGTGAGACTCTGTCTCAAAAAATAAAAATAAAAAAAAATCAACACCCAGGCCCCATCTTGCAGCAAATAAATTGAGGTGGGTGGATTGCTTGAGCTCAGGAGTTTGAGACCAGCCTAAGGAAGAGTGAGACCCATCTCTACTAAAAATGGAAAAAAATTAGCTGGTGTGTGGCACACACCTGAAGTCTCAGTTGCTCAGGAGGCTGAGGCAGGAGGATCGCTTGAACCCAAGAGTTTGAGGTTGCTGTGAGCTATGATGACACCACAGCACTCTAGCCTGAGCAACAGAGTGAGACTCTATCTCAAAAAATAAAAATAAAAAAAAATCAACACCCAGGCCCCATCTTGCAGCAAATAAATTGAGGTGGGTGGATTGCTTGAGCTCAGAAATTTGAGACCAGCCTAAGGAAGAGTGAGACCCATCTCTACTAAAAATGGAAAAAAATTAGCTGGTGTGTGGCACACACCTGTAGTCTCAGGCGCTCGGGAGGCTGAATAAAGAGGCTCTCTTGAGCCCAGAAGTTTGAGGATGCTGTGAGCTATGATGCCACAGTTTTCTACTGAGGCCAACAGAGTGAGATTCTGTCTCAAAAAATAAAAATCGTGTTTGATTACAGAGTGCTTCCCCAGGTCTTTGGGAGTTGTTGCATAGTAGATAGTACATATATGTTATCATGTTGCCATTCTAAAATCTAAACACTTAGAAATTAGCTTCAAGAGACATGGGTGGGGCACGTCGCCCTCGGTGTCAGGTAGCTGTTTTCCTCTCATTCAGATGAGTCCAGAGTTGGTGACCACACTCCTGCCCTCTTTGGGAGTCCTGCCTACATGCCTGTACCCTGGTGTCTGTTACTTGACCAGCACAGTCTGTGGGTAGCAGCCCAGATGTCTAACTGCAGACTTTGCTCTTTTGGGAATGTTTGTAAAGCTCATTTATAGGGAGACTCTTATTTTTTAAGAAGCTGGAAAACTGTCATGTCACCCTAGGAAACAAGGGCAAGACATTTATGTTGGTGTTTTTTCAAATCCTTTACTCCAAAGACTCAGCAGAGGGCTTGTCATTGTGGCTCTCGTCAACAACAGTCTGATGGGCAGCTGTAACCATGATATTTGTGAGTCCCACAGATGTAGAGGGCTAAGGGTCATCCTTTACAGCCACTGGGGCCAAAGATCATAATCTCTTTTATGAAGTAGAAAGTTGGGAAGCCGTATCTCCTGGTAGCTGGACCTCAATATTTCCTTCCTCCCTCCCTCCCTCTCTTCCTTCCTTATCACCCTGGGTAGAGTGCTGTGGCATCACAGCTCACAGCAACGTCAAACTCTTGGACATAAGTGATTCTCTTGCCTTAGTCTCCCAAGTAGTTGGGACTACAAGTGCTCGCCACAATGTCCGGCTATTTTTTTTTTTTTTGATTGTCATTGCAATTGTCATTGCTGTTTTAGCTGGCATGGGCCGGGTTTGAACTTGCCAGCCTTGGTGTATGCGGCCAGTGCCCTACCCACTGAGCACAGGCGCCATCCTGACTGCACCTTCGATTACCTTGGAAGTGTTTATTAAACACTAATATTTCTAATATTTCTAAACCACCAAGCTCACAACTGAAAAAAAGCCAAGCGCCTCTGGACGGCGGGCACTCCTCTGCTTCTGTTGGTCTTGCTCTTTCTTTAGGGAAAAATTAGATCCTTAAATTCCTCCAGAATATACCAGTCCGGTTGCAACTCAAAATCATGCTGTGCTGGTCCATTTTCTGCCTCCCTCTTTCGGTCAGTAGTAGACTTCAGAGTCTTTCACGTGTTGCTTCTCTGCAATGTCCCACTCATCACTGACTCCCATGTACTTGTCAAAATGAGAGGCGAAGGGGACTCTGAGTGTGGCCGCTGGCCATGCTGGCAGCTGAAGGTCTTTTCCCGAGTATGGAGGCACAGCCTCAGTGGCACGTGCTCCAGGAAGCTTTCCTTTTCATTTTAACATCCTTTTCTAGGATTGTATTATTGCTGATTTTGCACAACTTGCAAAAAAAAACCTTTGGCCGTCAGGGTTTGAGCTTCTTTTGTTTCTATTTTTAAAGCCATCAAGCTCATCTTTAAGTACAGTGCCAGGCTTTTGTGTTCATGGATAACAATGGAAAAGCAGTGAAGGTCCTTGAAGGAAACCGGAGGAAGAGGAGGAAAGGAACGTGAAATAGGCAGCACAGCCATGTGTCAGTTCACTACGCCGGCTCTTCACCTTCTCTCCTCAAGTCTCCAACGCTGTTCTTCTCTTCTCATTCTTGACTGATAACTGCGAAAAGCAAATTGAAGAGAGCTCATCTTCCCACTGTCAAGTTTCCCTGCTGCCCTGCATCTGTGCCTGTCTCCACTGCCCTCTTCCTTTCCTTCTCTCTGCTCATGTCCAAGGCCAGACCTTGCCCTTGTGATTTATATCCTTCCCCCGTTCAGAGATTTGCTCTTTACTCCCGCATTGTCCTTCCTCTCTTTCCTGTGTTCTCGACTGCTTTTATTTATGTATTCATTTTTGAGATAGGGTCCTGCTTTGCTGCCTGGGTTACAGTACGGTGGCATCATCACAGCCCACTGCAGCCTCAAACTCCTGGGCTCAAGTGATCCTTCTGCCTCAGCCTCCGAGTAGTTGGGACTGCTGAAGTCTACCACACTCAGCTAATTTTTCTCTTTTTTTTTTTTAGAGAAAGGATCTGACTATGTTGCTCAGGTTGGTCACCAACTCCCAGCCTCAAGCCTCCCAAAGTGGTAGGATTGTAGGCATGAGCCACCGCAGCTGGCCTTGGCCTCTCTTTCTCTACTAGGTCCTTCCTTCAGTGGGTGCCCTCTAACTACACATCCATCTCCAGCTACGTCTTTATCTCCACTCATTCAAAGATTTGACTGTTCTTATCCTCTTTTATCCACTCCAGTGCATCCTTGTCTCCACCATTATATAGACATTGCTCATGTCAAGGTCACCTGTGCCTTTTACTGACCCCTGTCCAAAGACAATCCCTGTTCTGACCTCACTCAACCTCTCAACTTCCCTGGACCATTAACCGCTCCTTCTCTGTCCTCACATTTTCTCCTCCTCCTCTCCTCGTTGGCCTCCTCACTCATCAGCCATTCTTTCCTGTTCCCTCTGGCTGGACCTTCCTGATCTCCTTGACTGCTTGTTGACTATCGCCAGGGTTCTTCAGCCCTTGCGGGTTTCATCTGCTGGTCTCTGACCACATCCATAGCGGCTCTCCTTTGCTGGTGTCTCACATTGGGTCATCCTACCAGCAATTCTTTTAGTCTCTAACCTTAGTAGAAACCTGGGACCTGACCACGTCTCCTTACCCCTCAACTGTCACTGTATCCTGAGCTAGTTGTTACCTTTCTCGTCTTACACACACAGGTGTGTCCTCACTGGTCTTTCTGTCTTTGATCTTGCCCTCCGCCTCCCCCCATGTCAATTCTTCATACAATGGCCAGAATAATTTTTAAAAATGCCAGTTAGATCTCATCATTCCTTGCTCAAAACTCTTTTCAGTGGTTTTGAACAGCACTGAGAATACGTTTCAAAGGCCTTGTTTTGGCCCCATACGTTGACTATTTGCTGCTTTTCTGCTCTTGGCTGGTCCCGCTGCCACAGGTATCGTCCCCATTCTAGTTCCACGTGCCTTTTGCTTTCCCAGGCCCCCCAAATGTGTACCCACCTCTGGGCCTTGAGCTTGGATTTCTTTTTGCCTATAATGAAGCGAGCGTTTCTTCCCTGCTTCATTCAGCTCCCTGATTGCCCATCACTTACTCAGAGGAGCCCTTTTAATCTGAAATATCCCAAGCAGCGATCCATTCTCTGCTGCTTTCTACTCTCCTCTATTTTTCTTCATAGCTCTTATCCCGACCTGATGTTATACATTATATTGATTACTACTGCCTTGTCTACTGGGTGGGCCATGAATTCAGAGACCACATCCCCCGTGTGTGGAACAGTATCAGGCATAAAACTATGTGCTTAGTAAAAAAGTGTTGTGTGAACAAATATACTCAGAGTTCCAGCAGCAAAACATGCAAATATTAATGAAAATTCAAGGCCAATAACATCTCAAAACTTACGTTTCTTTGATCACTTAAAGTTTTAAATATACTCTCATATACATGATCTCATTTAATCTTTATCTACAAGATCAGGGCTATTCTATTCCCTATTTTATAGGCAAAGAAAGAGCTGCATTGCAGGTGTATCTGCCCCAAAACACACAGCTAGTTAGTAGCAGAAGTAAGATTTACGCCCAGATCTTTTGATTATAAATCATGCATTATTTCATGTCCAGCAGACAGGACCTGCGTCATGAGTAGAGGGAAATTTGATTTGCCAAGGGCCAGAGGGACTAGCGGGGACTTTAGGGAAATCTTAGTGTGTTTGTATCTTCAGATGCAACTGTGGATTTAGAAATAAGTAAATAAAGGTGAAGGCGCTTATCCCAGATATGGCGACGGACTTGAACAAGTGCAAAGAGGCGTGAATCATGTTGAGGATGTCACAGGAGACGTAGACTCCTGGAGCAGATTCCTCCCCCAGCAGTCTAAGGAGTTAGGGCTCAAGCTTTAGACAGTAGGAGAGATTTAAACATTGAGACTGCCATATGAAAAAAGTATGAATGACGAGCCTCCATCTCGGTCAGCAGGGCTACGAAGAGGTGGGGAGGAGAAGCGAGGCAGAGGAGAAGGAGCAAGGGTCTGGGTGAAAGGACTTTCTTGGAAAGAAATAGGCAATTCTCATTTGTAAGTATAAAAGGAGGTGCTGATAGCTCCCAGGATTTTGGAGAGTGATCTTTTCTGTGTCTCATGATGCCGGGCTTTCCAAAATGAGGCATTCTTTTAAAAATGTAGCCAAAAGACTAATACGGTCTGGAGGGTGGGGTTTTAAGTTGTTAGTAGAATCCTGAAACAGTCATTATGTGAAAAATAACAGAAATTGGAGAAATACAAATATTCGTCTTTTATTATTATTGAGCAAAGCACGTTGTGATAAAGTTAAACTGAGATGGATTGTGACTTCAGACATGGTGAAGCTTTGTTTTAGAAATTGACTCACGCTGAACTGATTTTTGATTAATGTTCTAGGATGGGGGATAGAGCTGGGTGGAACAACACTTAATATTTCAGAGCAAGCACTCAAAAATCTATTTCTGCTTCCTAGTAATAGGATCTCTGAGGTTCCACAGTTATTTTTGAACTGGTTTGCTGGCTCTTGGAGGCCCTGCTATCCTGGCTCTGTGGCACTAGTGAGGATTTTGCTATAATTGCTTTTGCACCTGGCATTTGATAGAAGTTGTTTTGGGAATTCCTTAGTCATATATCTAAGAAATATCTGGTGTTTATTATCCTAGAGTTTGAATTTAATGGCCAAACGGCTGGATTTGATCCTGTCCACGTCTAAGAGCTGCTTAATGGTGAAAATTCCTGGCCACTGTGTTCCTCACCTAAATTTCAGATGAAAAAGTCAAGCATGTGTGTTTTGTATCTTGTGTTGGGAGGCAGACTGGGATCTATTTGATGACTTATTGGTTCCAGCCATGTGTTTTTCTTCTTGGAGCATCTTTCAGTTCTGTACACATTCTTCCTTTCTTCCTGCCCATCTGAGCTCATGCCCACTTTTTGGAAGACTTTCCCCTTTATTTATTTACTTACTTTTGGAGACAGAGTCTCACTCAGTTGCCGTGGCATCACAGCTCACAGCAACCTCGAACTCTGGGGCTCAAACGATTCTCTTGCCTCAGCCTCTAGAGTAGCTAGGACTGCAGGTGCCTGCCTCAACACCGTGCTAGTTTTTCTGTTTTTAGGAAAGATAGGGTCTCACTCTTGTTTAGGCTGGTCTTGAACTCCTGAGCTCAAGCGATTCACCTGCCTTGGCCTCCTGGAGTGCTAGGATTATAGGCATGAGCCATCACGCCTAGCCAGCTCTTCTGATTTTTAAATTTTGGCAACTTATTCATATTTTCAAAAAGTACTATGGAGGCCAAACAATATGCTTGGGGGGCCCGGTCAGTACTCTGATCAGGAGTTTGCCAACACTGTAGAAAGCCAGAGTTTCCTAATCAACTGCCACAGAACACTGGTCCCACCCACCATATGCTTTCTTTGAAAAGAGTCTTGGTTAGGCAGATTTGGAAACACAGCACATAATCCCCCACTGGAGGATCTCATTAGCTTATTGTCAGCTCTATGGAGATGCTCAAAGTAATAAAAAAGAAAACTTTAAAAACACAGCATTCTGGCGTGGTGCCCATAGCCCAGTGGTTAGAGCACCAGCCACACAGCACCTGGGCAGGCAGGTTCAAACCTGGCCCTGGCCTGCTAAAAACAACAATAACAACGACAACAACAATAACAATGAAATAGCTGGGCATTGTGATGGGCGCCTGTAGTCCCAGCTACTGGGAGGCTGAGGCAAGAGAATCACTTAAGCCCAAGAGTTTGAGGTTGCTGTGAGCTGTGATGCCACAGCACTCTACCAAGGGGGATATAGTGAGACTCTGTCCCAACAAACAAAAAAACAAAAACCAAAGCATTCTCCAAACTTCCTTGACCATGGATCCTTTTTCCACATCACATCTCTTGGCATCCGTGGAGCTAGGATACTGCAGAACACACTTTGGGAAATGCTGCAGTAAGCAGGTTTTTCCTCCTGGGTAGACCAGCAAATAAATGTAAAGGCCGATCTCTACCTAATAATAATTGGATTCCCCTAAGAACATAATGCGAAGAACAGATATTGCCTTTGCATTTTAAGTCCTCCCAGTACCTTAAAGGACAACTCAATAAATGTCAGTGTGCGCGTGAATCTTTCAAGGGCCTGCGGACACCAAGAGCAGGCAGAGGAAAGGAAGGTGAGCTACCTGTCGCGTGTTCTTTGAGATGCTGGGTCTGTTTCTTTGTGTTCTCTTGGGTTTGTTGTCTAATGCCATGGCATACCCGGGCCCCATCACTAGCAACATTTCCCATAATGGATGAGGCTGAAGAGACCCAAGTGGCAATTAAAAAACTAGAGAAAAGGCTCAGCGCTTATAGCTCAGCAGCTAGGGTGCTGGCTATCTACACTGGGGCTGGCAGGTGTGAGCCTGCCTGGGCCTGCTAAACAATGACAACTACAACAAAAAAATAGCTGAGCATTGTGGCAGGCGCCTGTAGTCCCAGCTACTTGGGAGGCTGAGGCAAGAGAATCGCTTAAGCCCAAGAGTTTGAAGTTGCCTTGAGCCGTGACACCATGGCATTCTGCCAAGGTAACATAGAGAGACTCTGTCTCAAAAATAAAACAAACCCCCAAACTGGAGAAAGAACAGAGCTCTTGATTGTCAGAAACAGCATTAGGCTTTTCTCTGCTTTACAAACAACAGATCCCTGTGTCAATCAGCAGTAAAACAGCAATTGGTCTGTTTGGTAGGGATTTTTCTATTACCCCACAAATAGAAATTAACTCAAAATGGATTAAATACTTCAACATAAGACCTATAACTGTAAAATGCTGGAAGACAACACAGGAGAAACACTCCCTTACTTAGTCTGGGCAGTATCTTCTCGGATATGACCCCAAAATCATAGACAGTGACAGCAAAATAGACAAATCGTATTGCATCAAACTAAAAGGCTTCTGCACAGCAAGGGAAAGAATTCAGAGTGAAAAGACAACTCACATATTAGGAGACAGTATTTTCAAATTATACATCCAATATGGGGCTAATATTCAAAATATACAAGGAATTCAAGTTACTCAATAACAAGAAAAGGAATAACCCTATTAAAAAATGGGAAATGGGGCAGCGCCTGTGGCTCAAAGGAGTAGGGTGCTGGCCTCATATACCGGAGGTGGCAGGTTCAAAGCCGGCCCCAGCCAAAAACTGCAAAAAAAAGGAAAACAGACTTGAACAGACATTTCTCAAATGGAGACATAAACAGCCAATGGATATATGAAAAAATACTCAGCATCTCTAGTCTTCGGATGCAAATTAAAGCTACAGTGAACAACTACCTCACCTGTTAGATTGACTGTTTCAAAAATAAATGTTGGTGAGGATGTGGCGAAAAGGGAACCCTTGTACACCATTGGTGGTATTTTCTTTCTTTTTTTTGAGACAGAGTCTCACTATGTCACCCTCAGTAGAGTGCTGTGGTGTCACAACTCACAGCAACCTCGAACTCTTGGGCTTAAGCAATTCTTTTGCCTCAGCCTCCCAAGTGGCTGGAAGTATAGGTGCCTACCATAACACCTGGCTATTTTTTGTTGCAGTTGTCATTGTTGTTTAGCAGGCCTGGGCTGGGCTCAAACTTACCAGCCTTGGTGTATGTGGCTGGTGCCATAACCATTGTGCTTTGGGCACTGAGCCAAGGGTGGTATTGTAAATTAGTAAAGCTATTATGGAGAACAGTATGGAGGTTCCTCAAAAAACTTAAAAATAGACTCACCAAATGATCCAGTAATCTCACTCCTGGGTATATACCCGAAGGAATTGAATCCGTATGTCAAAGAGATGTCTGTATTCCCATGTTTATTGCAGCACCATTCACAATAGCTAAGATGTGGACACAACTGGTGTCCATCAGCAGATCAATGCTGAGATCATCAGCAGAGAATGTATATACACACAACAGAGTACTATTCAGCTGTAAGGGAAAAGAAAAAACAAACCCAGGACATTCTGTCATTTTGACAACATGAATGAACCCAGAGGATATAATGCAGAGTGAAATAAACCGGACCCAGAGAGAGAGTTTTCAAGAATTCGATAGAGTTTGCTTTTACTTTCTGCTGCCCACCTGCAATCAGAAAGAGCTATCTGAAAGGGTGATATACTCATATTATCACCCTGGTTGTGTCTTTCTATACGATGTTGACAGTTTATGAATGAGAGTATATGCAAATTTAGAAGCATCTCAATGTTTATATCGTTACATGCTCTGTTTTCAATAATTATTTGATAAATTTCCCCAATGTCATAGATATTCAAAAAGTATAATATGACAGTTGGAAGACCGCATTTAAGCTATTAGTCCTGTAATAGGTAATCCAGATGTGAGGTTGCAGTAGGGGTCTGGAGCCAGCTGTTATGGTGGGGAAGGGGCTGTGCCTGTTTCTTCCCCATTTGGCGTTCAGTGGCATCAGGTTGAACAGCATCAGCCCTGCTGGGAATAGGACACTGTGGAGACTGGTAAACACTGCACATGAGGGGTCTCCCTATTCCCATGACAACTGCATGGGTCTAGGCCATTTCTCAGGATGATTTGATTATAGAGAATTTCTAAAATGCAATCAAGGACCTCTTAGAACAGCACAGAGTATCCCAAAGGGAGCCCCTGAATTCACCATACATAGGGAAAATGAGAAACTGTAGCTAAATACAGAAAGTATTCATTACAAAATTTTACGAAGAGGTGGCCGACAGCTAGAGAATATTTTGCAAATATTTTGTAAAATTTTGTGATGAATATTTCATCCACAAAGGTACATTTAGCTACAATTTCTCATTTTCTCTATGACAATTTTAGGGGTGCCCTTTGGGACACCCTGTAGTGAGTATTATAATAATTACTCGATTGCCTTTTAAATCTTTCTCCTTGCCTTCTTCTCCCCAGTCTTTTGGTTAATGAAGTTTTAAGATGATGGGTGGGCACAAGGTCCCATTGCTGGTTGGTTGGTTGGTTGGCTAAATTAAACATTGGTCCCACCTATTAGGTTTGTAAAGAATAATCTTGCTTTCTTCCCCTTCATTTCACTGGGGTAGTCCAATGTTGCATTGTTTCCTTATAGTTCTTTTAATACCCCGGAGACAAGACTCATTCCTCATTGATTGTAGAGATGAAGGTAAGAAAAGCCAGATACAGAGTCTTGGCAACAGTCACTCCCATGGAGGCCAAGGTGGCTGTTGCTTCGCTGTGGGGCAGCACCACCCTGGTGTCAGAGAGGCCCGGTGACAAGCAGGCTGGGATTACCTCCACTGTCTTCATCACACACCAGCCAAAGAACAGATTTCCTGCCATCACATAATGTATTATTTGTAAACTTGATGAACCAGAGGAAGATAAGCATGGAAATGTTTTGTTGCAGAAATTCCTAGAGGTACTAAGTGAGGCCTCTTGTCTTTCCTGCTCTTCCCTTGTACATTCCATGAAGGGGTATTTATTTTTCAGCCCATAGGGGTTCAAGATGTATATAAGGTTATTTGAAGTTGGATTCTTTGAGTACTTGTGATGATTTAAAAAAAAAATGTTTAATTAGGGTGGCGCCTTTGGCTCAAAGGAGTAGGGTGCCAGCCCCATAAACCAGAGGCAGTTGGTTCAAACCTGGCCCCAGCTAAAAACTGCAAAAAAAAAAGTTTAATTATTCCCCCCAGATGGTGTTGAGTGACTTGATAATACACGTGCAGACATTTTGCTATTTTTCTGCTTTGAGTGGTTTATTTTCTTAGCCCACCTTTTGAGGTAAAGGCACATTGAAGGTGGCCTAGGTGCTGGGAAGTCTGCTCTTTCTTTGTAACTCAATGACAGGAGAGAGAGTCAGTGGTGACACAGACACATTTAGGAGGCACAGCGCCTGGTGGGGAGCCACGTGGCCCAGCTTTGTGGCTTTGCTACCTGCTGCCTCTGGGAAATTGGGCAAATTACTTAACGGTCTGCACCCCAGTTTCTTCGTCTGGAAAGCAGGGGTAATAAGAATACTTATACTGGGGATCCTGATACCCACTGAGCAATTTTGTGTGATTTGAAAAAGACAGCTCCCTGGGGTGGACTTCGTGGGACTGAGTACAGACGGTGGCTTTCTGTGAATGAGGAAAACAAGACACCTCCTTCAAAGAGTTTGCGTCGTCTGGCGAAGGGAGCTCAGCTGGGAGGTAGCCCCGATCCGGCTCCTCATCTGGCTGCCCTTGGCAGGCTCCAACCTGGGAGCTGTGACTGTTACACCAGCCACTGAAGAGTAAAGGGGAAGATTAAGGTTCAATAAAAGATGTCAGTATTGTCATCACCATCAATTCAAGATGAGAGGCTAGAGTGGGAGAAGGTTCAGAAGAGCCTGTCAATTTGTTCAGAGGAATCTCAGACTTAGAAAATGAAAGAATTTGCTGGAAGCAAAACTGCGGCCTGAACCCGGTTGTTTTGACTTTTGCTAATCCTGACTAGGTTTTACTAGACAACAGAGTGATTCTAACAAAAGAAAGAGCCACAGAGAGAAGGCAGGGCGAGGGGCACCGTGCTCATTCCCAGCCCAAGTGCCCACCTAGAGCCATGAAATGACAATCTCTCCAAAAGATGGTATGTTTTTTATTTCCCCAAACCTAACAGTACATCGGTTTCTTTGTCCAGCATTCAATTGTTCATTTTAGAACATACCATGTGATAGGCACATGTGGAACACAGCCTCCACCTTCAAGGTAGACTTGAGAACTGGTATAAGATGGAGATATAGCTGTTATATTTGACCTAAACACCTCTTCAAAGTGCTATTTCTCACTACCAAGTCTTTTCTGGGTAAAACCAAATGGAAAGTATGTTTATTTTCTTATGAGAGAGGGGAAAAATGAGATGGAGCCACCATGGAGTTTAGCTCATATATTCCCAGTCTCCGTTAAAACTTTTGAATTATAAGATAGAACACAAATACACAAAACAACATGAAACAGACACATAGATTCGTTAATTATTTCAGGTGAACAGTGTTGTAATGACAGGCCAGTCCAGGAAACAGACTCTGGCCCCTGCGGAAGCTCAGGCCGCCCACTGCCAGCTGCTCCTTCTCTTTCCTGAAGTCGTTCTCCCGTCCTTCTGTATTGGTGTGTTGCCCAAGTCAAATCTCCTTTTTAAAGGATAGGCTGCTTAAAATGCAATCATTCTATTTTTATACTGAGCATTTCACTATGTTTTATTTTCATTGGTAATCTAATAAGTTGTTTGGGTGAATTCAAGTAGTTTCCTGGCTTGACTTTGATGCCTTACAAATGCCAAGAATTGGTGACATACAATTGTTTTGTGGTTACTTTGGATTCCTAGCTAAAAATTATCTGGTTATTAGAATATCAAACAGTGAAATCAATAGTTTCTTCAGACAGCTCTGTGACTGTTACAGGACTGTGTGTACTTGGCAGAGCTTCGGGGGCTAGTTCTTTGCCTGAAATCCGGAAACCGAGGGGCTTGACCTCCCTTCCTTCCCATGCTCAATGCCGATGTCATGCTGATTTCATGGCTGGCAAGTGCCATTCTGTGTGGTAAGCAGGTGAGAGAGGAGGTTGAGCGTAAGTGTAGTGACTGATAGCAAACTGGCAAATGACTGTCATTGGTGAAAATAAATATGAAAAAATACCCCTAGAAATTGATGAGGAGGCACTGGACAGGTTGTTGACCTGAGTTCTTTCCCTGGGTTGTTGAATTTTTTTAGCCATAGCTCCCAAATGGCACTTTATTATGAATGTTTGAAAATCTTCAAAATAGGAAAGGAAGGAAGAAGGAAAGAAGAAGGAAGGAAGAAAGGGAGGGAGGAAGAAAGGAAGGAAGAAGTGGAGAAAAAGAGGGAGGGAGGGAAGGAAGGAGGAAGGAAAGAAACATTGGTCCAAAGAACCTTATAGACCTACCATCTAATTTCAACAATTAACATTTTCTGTATTAGCTCACTTTACTTCTTTCCTTATTTATTTCAGATTAATATGAGGGTACAAGTGATTAGGTTGGGTTTGTTAGGTAAAGTTCAAGTTGTAGTTGAGCCCTTCACCCTTACGTTATTCCCATTACCAAAAGTATTTGCTTTCTGCATGCACATCTCTGGTATTTTCTCAGCCACTGGAAAGTAATTACAGATATCAGACCCTTTCCCTCTAAACATTGTACTATTGACTTCCCAAGTATAAGAACCTTCTTCTAATCACTAACATGTCGTTATCACTCTTAATAGAGTGAACAACGATGACCTGTGATAATAATGACCAGGATATGTTTAGATTTCCCCAAGAGTACCCAAAATATTATCTCTAAAGGCTCTTTTAAACCAGGATCTCATTAAGGCGTCTACACTGCAATTGGCCATTGTGGTGCTCCAGTCTCTTGTTTAGAATGGCCTTTTCTTCCTGACATCACCTTTTTGAAGTCTGGTTTTCATATAAAACATGTCATTTTCGGGATTTTCACAGTCTCTTCTTCATGGTTTCATTTAACCCAGACAACATGGACAGCAGATTACCCCTGAGCTCCCTGTGTGATACTGTGCCTGGCACTCACAAACTCTCCAGTAACATTTCTGAACAAGAATGATGAGTCCCTGGTGTGCGCGCTCTAGTGGGGGATTTCTTTCCCTCTTTTAATATGAAGCTGGAACAAATGATAACAGAACTACCATTTTTGTAAACTCCATGGGTCCTAAATGTCCTAGCAGATGGCTTCTAGCTGCGATGTCTGACTTCTGACAAGATGGTCAAACAGGCGTCTAAAGCCATTTTGGAAGACCAAGTAGGAGGTTCAGAGAAATGAAGTCGTTTGTCCGGTATCACTCAGCTCCTGCGTGCACACCTGGAATTTGAAGCCAGATTTGCCTCATTCAAAGATGTTATTCTCCGCTGTGCTGAGGACTAGATGATAGTTACGTAGGCTGATTTGCCAAAATTAACCCAGAGCTAAAACATTTATTGAAGGAGAACATGATATCCAGGTAAAAATAACACTGTGACTGAAGCACATCTCTGCCCCTTGAAGTGGAGACACACCCTTAGCCCACAAGCTCTGCACCAGCCCATGTTCCTTCTGGACTGTTCTTTCTCTCTACTCTCAAGTTAGTTGCTAAGGTTTATTGTGGTGTAAGCTCATTTTGAGTGTTGAATGTCTTTGTACCTTCTGTTCTGCCTCTTTATAAGGCACGGACAGCTTGAGGATATGCACACGGTTTTGCTAAGCCCACTGACACGCCTCTGGACTGACCCATTTTCTGCATGTAGATCGTACAGTGGCAGGATCAGAGGGTTTACTGCTCCCAGGGGCTTCTGAACATCGGCTGTACTTCTAATTAGATTTTGTTTCTGGCAGAGTCTGTCAATCTGTGTCTATAAACAGCACCTTCTGGTTTTCTGATGACATGATGAAAATATAAATGGATTCTGCAGATTGCATTTTATTATCCTCAATATTAAGCACTCAGAGCCGGTGCTGGAGGGAATTATGGTCTGATAATGTTGATTAAATAACCTGAGGCCCGGACTTCTGTGCTGTTTCTTTGCCAACTCAGACGAAATAGATATAAAGCGCTATTGCAATTAAAGAAAGCATAGCAACGTAACTGCACAGGAAGCAGGGCTGGGCTTCGGAATGAAGCAGGGTGGGGCAGGGAGCCCTGGCCTGGGGGATGGGGGCTGATTCTAGTCCGATCCTTACTGCTAGCTGGTTGCATAATCTTGGCCAAGTCAATGTTCAGAGCATTATTTCTCTCCCCTGAAGAATAAGAGCGTTGGGTGTATAAGCTGAATTTAGGTGTTGGAGACAGGTGTGTTTACTTAATGAGGGAGAAGGATACCAGGAGTGTCTGGTGATGGGGAAGCCTGGAAGGACAGATCATCCTCAAAGGAGCAAGGCGGCAACTGTCATGCTGCTGAGACTTGAAGATCAAATGAGAGAAATGTCTGGTGGGTTAGTTTGGCGATACTAGAATGTAAACATGACCTCATTTAAGATCAAGGAGGAAAGAACTGCCGAAAGACTCTAGAGGAACCAAGAATGAGCTCCATGGCAATTTTATTGTTGCCCGTAACGATAGTGGAATGTATGGGGCTCTGACTGTGGGTCAGACAAGGCAATAAGGGTTCTATAGACATTAATTTGTTTATTCTTCATGCAAATTTCTGGAATCCGTTCCTATTACCCTGTCTTAATTAGGGAAGCAAAGGGCTGGTGCAAGTTCATTAAGATGATTTACTTTACGCTGGTGGAGCTGTAGGTTAAGAATTTTAGTGAATTATTCTTAGTAAGGATGACTTGCAGGTGGTTGAGCTATGATGACAGGGTAATGGGGACAGGATACTCACATAGGAAGTTTGGGCTGTGACAGGAAGGGTGAGGGAGGACGATGGTTGAAGGGCTGGACTGAATTCGGGTTTTTAGGAATAGGAGGAAATTATTATGCTACCAGCAGAGACCTGAAGAATACTTTGGACAGAAGGGAAAGGTTGAGAGAAAGGCGGGACTAAGGTTTGGGAAGGGACCAGAGCCCTGGTAAGGCTGAATGGAGAGGAACCGGTCAGGAAAGAGAAAATACATTTCTTCCTTTTGAGCTGGCAGGAAAAGACGAAAAGATAGATGTAGATGTGGTACGTTCAGGAGCCTGTGTGGGTCTGGGAGGAGGGGGGGTGGGTCATTGCCTATACGTAGGGGAGAGAGAGTCACAGGGATGTAATCAGGAGCAACTAACAAAATGTCATTCCGGAACAATCTCTTTGGAAGTAGAGATTGGGTGAATATGGAGGGTTGTGGGTGAATATGATTGCTAAAGCATCCCTCCTCTCACTCCCATCTTCTGGGGTGTCTCTTTTGTTCCAGGTTCAAGTACAGCCTATAGTCCAGCCACATAAGGTCCTTCACCGTCTTGGCCATGCAACACCACCTGCTCATCTCCCACCCTATTTCCCTTCTCCACCCGCTCATCGCCCAGCCCATTCCCCTTCTCCACCTGCTCATCTCCCAGCCCATTCTTCTCTGCCTGCTCATCTCCCAGCCCATTCCCCTTCTCCACCCGCTCATCTCCCAGCCCATTCCTCTCCGCCTGCTCACCCTCTGTATTCAACCCTGAGAACTTTTCATCTTTGCTCAAAGAAGGCAGCTCTGCTCATCTCCTTCCTTTGAGAGAATCTCTCTTCTCATCTTATAGAACTAACTCAAATGTCAGCCCCCTCTCCCCTGAGACCTTTCTTAGGCAGAGAAAGTTTATCCTTGAGAGTTCAAGGGTTAACTAGTTCCTGTCTTATTTTGCACAAATGCTTCATAGAATGCTTCTTAAAGGCATCTGTTGTGCAGTCACACTGCCTAGGCTCTGCTATTTACTAGTTTTGTGCGCTTGGGCAAGTTACTTAACCTTCCTGTGCTCAGATTTCTTTGACTTCCGCCTGGAAAAATAATCAAACACCATAAAGTTGTTATGAGGATTAAATAAATTATGTGGCCAGCATTTTTTTTTTTTTTTTTGAGGCAGAGTCTCACTCTGTTGCCCAGGCTAGAGTACCATGGCATCAGCCTAGCTCACAGCAACCTCAAATTCCTGGATTCACACGATCCTCCTGCCTTAGCCTCCCAAGTAGCTGGGACTACGGGCATCTGCCACAACATTCAGCTAGTTTTTTTTTTTTTTTTTCTATTTTTAATAGAGACAGGGTCTCGCTATTGCTCAGGCTAGTCTTGAACTCCTGAACTCAAGAGATCCACCTGCCTTGACCTCCCAGAGTGCTAAGGTTACAGGTGTGAACCCCTGCACCCAGCCTAATATATGAGGAGCATTTAGAACAGAGAGACCATACATTAGCTCATCTAGTTATTCAGTCATGTAATTTGTGTGAATTGCTTCCCCCCATTATTGTACCACTGTTCCATCAACCTACTGTATTATACTGTTTTATTTTTTCCTCCCGGACTCTGATTCCTACTGGGTTAGGATGGGTTTTCTCATTTTGGTCTCACACCTTTTACACTGCTTGGCATGACTGATTGGTGGGTTGCTAATTCTGGTTTAGATGAGTATGATTCATCATTGTTTACAAAGTTCTTCCACAGAATTTTGATTGGAGTCTTCTAGCAATCCCACAAAGGGTTTATTTCTCAGAAAATGTAAAAATAAGAGCAATTCTGCTCTGCTTTATTTTGCAATTTAGGTACAAAATATGCAGAGATGTTGTTAATTAAGTCAAATATAATCAGAAGAGAAGTAAGCATAATGAGCTACAAATAATCTTCTTCAGTGAATTAAAGAGGCGTGAGTTCTTTTCATTTGCAGTTTGTAGGAGGAAATCACAGCCTTCTGAAAAGTAGAGCTGCTTTTGTGCAATTTAAGGAAAATATCTGTATCTTTCAAAAGTTAAGTTAAAAATCTATGAAGTCTTGCATTTCGTTTCAATTGCTTGCAACCAAGGACCAGTACTGTGAACCAGCAGAATCTCTTCTTAAAAGCATTACAATAAGGTTTGTTAATATTCATTTAAATTCCTCTTCAGGCCTAGCTTGTTAGTGGACAGCAGTTGGTCTACCACATTCTTTTGAAAAACAACCAAAGGTCAATGAATATATTTCTGAAATACCATATATACTATAAAAAATGGTAATGATCAAGCTGGCAGACTGATTCTTGGCAGCCTTTGACCGTTCATTGGGATTACATAATAACAATGGTAACGAAGTAATTAGCAGAATACAGCATTGTGATGTAAACATGTTATGTCACATTATAAACACAGCATAAACATGTTGCCATGAAGTTGTGTGGTTGTCTTTATTAGACTGTATTAAAGTCCTCCATATTTTAGTTATTTGAATGATTCAGAGCAATGCTATTGACATAGACAAACTCATAAACATAAGTACCTGTTACTTCTATGGGAAGGAAATCAGATACAGATGAGCTTCCTCAATAATTATTTGCATAAGATAGCGTGATGACACATTATAATGTCCTTTTGCTTCTGCTTTTGGTTTAACTGCTAAGGCAGATGAAAGCTTTCTTTTCCTTTTAAAGCATCGAAAATTTCAGCAAATTGTCTACTCATTGATTGTGTTATTCTACATGTTCCTTTAAAGAATCTTTTGGTTAGCAAATTAATCCTAAAGCAGAAGGCAGGAAATCTGGATACTGGGCCTTCCTGAAATGGACACGGGGTGCAGCTGGTGACATAAGTGCCACCATCAGTACTCCTGAGGATCCCCTTGCAGGGAGAGGTGTGTACCAGTTTCTTCTGCACACCTGTACTGGGTTTTGTCCATGCCCTCCTGTTAGTTTCTTTCCGTGTTTGCTTGTGTGGTTTTATGTTGAACACGTGCAGGGAACTCTGAGAACATCGACTTCACCCGCGAGTGAGATGGGGAGCGAGTGGGGTTCTGAGCAGCGTGGCGGCCTGCTCTCCCCTTCCACGGTGAGCCCAGCTGCTGTTGAGAATGGGTGGAGGGGGCAGGGCTGGAAGCAGCGAGGCCAGTTGACAGGCTCTTCCCCTGCGCAGGTGCAGGTGACAGTGGCATGGAGAGGCTGTCGGTGGAGGCAGTGGGAGCGATCAGGTTCTGGCTCAGTTTTGGAGGGGGAATCAGCAGGATTCATTGATGGGCGTGATTAGGTGTGGAAGACAGGGGTCAAGCGTAAGTCTGAGATTGGGAGCTGGACAACGAACACAGAGACCGAGTGACGATCAGCTGGGTGAGCACCAGCAGGGGGAGAGAGCAGGGTCGGCGGGGGCGACAAGATGCTCTGGACATTTCTCACTGCTCTTCCCCTGCTGGCCCCGACTGCTTCAATTCTAGGCTCTCCCCATGCCCCCCGTCCCATGCCCCCACCTCAGGCTCTATTTAAGAACCACTCTCGTCTATCTTTGTGCCTTTGGAGAGTGACCAGGAGCTGACGGCCTGCCCAGGGCCTTGTCTGGAAGGCTATGGAGAGACCTGACCTGGGTCTGGGCAGTAGTGACTTTTGCTTCTCTTGCACGTGGGCTGTTGGTAGTGATGGTTGATTCTTGGCAGCTATTTTGCTGTTTATAGCTATGGCTTATGCTGTCATGAAGGGAATGGTAATTAGTCACCTTTATGGTTAGAATATAGGATGTGTGACATTGTAAACCCATCATAAAGATGTTGCTCAGAGGGGTTGTTGAGACAGATCATCCAAAGTCCTGACTGCAATGGAAGGGCCTTCGTCTCTGAGTCTGAACTGCTGCCTTGGTCTACTGGGTGAGGGATTTGTGAGATTTGCTGTGCATGTGAATAACATTGTGATTATTATTTTATTTTGAGAGTCTCACTCTGTTGCCCAGGCTAGAGTGCCATGGCATCAGCCTAGCTGACAGCAACCTCAAACTCCTGGGTTCAAGAGATCCTCCTGCCTCAGCCTCTTTGAGTAGCTGGAACAGGCATGTGCCACAACACCCAGCTAATTTTTCTATGTTTAGTAGACTCTTGGTCAGGCTAGCAAAGGATTACAGGCATAAGCCACCGTGCCCAGCCCACATGGGGAGCTTTTAGAAATGATGGTTCTGGTTTAGTAGGTCTTAGAGGGGGTGAGAGCACAGAGAGTCTGTATTTCTCACATTAATTCCGGGGGAAGAGGCTGCAGGTTCTAGGCCAAGGACAGAATTGTCAGTGGCTTGGTCCTTGCTGAGTTTCTGGAGTCTATTCAGCTGTTGATCTTCCCGACAGAGAGCCAGGTATCTCTCTCCTGAATAACCTGGGCTTTGATGAATGGATAGCGTTTGAATCAGTGCAGCGCCGAGTGACCACGTGCCAGGACCTGCTGGGCACTAGGTCATGGAGACCGAGGGTGGACAGAGGTGGAAGAGAGCATCTTCTCTCCAAACACACGGTGCCTACTCCACCTCCAGAATTGAATTTTATCAGACTGCATCTTGGAGAACTTTGGCTATTAACCGACTTTAGACTATTACCTCGACCTCTCCTTGAAACTTTTTGGAAGCAGTGTATCAGATGCAGCAATGCAGCGAGATAATGTTAGGCTGGGTGCAGTGGCTCACATCTGTAATCCTATCACTTTGGGAGGCTAAGGTAGGAGGATTCCTTGCGACCAGGAGTTTAAGATGAACCTGGGCAACATAGCAAGACGCCTCCTCCCTTCTCTACAAACAATTTTAAAAAGTTGCTGGGCATGGTGGTGTGCACCTGTAGTATCAGCTACTCAGGAGGCTGAGGCAGGAGGATCTCTTGAGCTTGAGGTTGCTCTGAGCTGTGATTATGATACTGTACTGCATGCCCACTGAGGTGACAGAGTGAGACCCTATCTCATAAAAAAAAAAAAGATAATTTTAAATGGCACGGGAACTCTTCAGCCTGTATACGGGCCATCAGCAGTTTCTGATATCCATAATAGTTATGTTACCTTGTATTTATCATGAGGGTTTAGATACTTGCATCTGTCACCAGTCTGAGAGCTTCCTGCATTTCGTGGCCGGCCTCTTCCTTGCTCATTATAGGGACAGGGGCCTGGAGAGTCAGGAGACTCAGCCAGAGAGTCTGTCCAAAATGGAGCTAAACTACGTTGGGTCCTGAGAGTTAACATGTTTTCTCTAGCACATAAAAGTGTAAAGACCTGGGGAAAAAAAAGTTTTTGAACCCTTCTAATCACTTCTTAGTGAACAAAGATTGGTATTATAGAGTATTAGTGATGTTTCCAGAATAGGAATCATTCTGATAGATGACAGATCAGTGACAGACAAATCATTGACAGATTCTGGAGAAAAACACTAAGTTTTTAAAAGTATTTAAAGATTTTTTTTTTTTGCAGTTTTTGGCCCGGGCTGGGTTTGAACCTACCACCCCCGGCACATGGGCTGGTGCCCCCCTCCTTTGAGCCACAAGTGCCACCCTCAGGTGCCGCCCCAAGTATTTAAAGATTTTTAAAATCTTTCTTGATTTTGGGAAAAAAGGCTGGATATTTGCACATTCTAATTTCCTACTTTCACTCTAATAAGCATGAGAAGATACTAACAAAATAATCTTTTGGGCATGCCATTATATTGGCTAATGAATTGCCTTTTTAGCGAGAGTGAGAGCATGTTAATGAGCATGTTTTATGATAGAACTTGAACTTGGGTTTACAACAAACAATTGAAAATATTTTGTTTTCTTAGATTAATTTTCTATAAGCTTTCTAAAAAACCATGTTTGGATTTTCTTATAGTTAAAATAATAAGTATTAATTATACAAAGTTTTTGGAAAATATGGAAAATTTAAAAAGCAAAATAAAAGTCATATATACTCAATATGAAGAAGTAACAGTGGTATATTTCATGTGTGTGTCTTATAATGTCTGTCTGGTTTTGGTACCAGAGTAAAGCTGGCCTAGTAAAACAAGTTCGAAGTATTCCTTCTTTTCCAATGGTCTGAAGGAGTTTGTATAGAACTATATTATTTCTTTCTTAAATATTTGGTACAGTTTATCAGGTAAATCTTCTGGACTTGATTTTTTGTTGTTGTTGTTGTGGGAAGGTTATTTCTTTGTTGAATGAATTATGGTTGTTTTTGACATATATTTATCAAAGTTCATCTAAATTGGTGACTTTTATTTATTTATTTTTTAATAAATCATAGTTGTGTGCATTAGTGCAATCAAGGGTACAATGTGATGGTTTCATATACAATCTGAACTATTTTCATCAAACTGTTTAACATAGCCTTCATGGCATTTTCTTAGTTATTGTATGAAGACATTTGTATTCTGCATTTAGTAAGGTTCGCCTGTACCCTTCTAAGATGCACCGTTAAGTTGGTGAATTTATTAGTTCAAATTTATTTGCAATATTTCCTTGTTATCCCTTTATCATCTGTAGAATCGGTGTGATTCTTTTTTTTTTTTTTTTTTTAATAGAGACAGAGTCTTACCTTATTGCCCTGGGTAGAGTGCTGTGGCATCACAGCTCACAGCAACCTCCAGCTCTTGGGCTTAGGCGATTCTCTTGCTTCAGCCTCCTGAGTAGCTGGGACTACAGGCGCCTCGCTATTTTTCTGTTTTGCAGTTTGGCCAGGGTATATGGGGCCAGTGTCCTACTCACTGAGCCACAGGCGCCACCCTGTCATTCTTAATATTAGTATTTTGTGTCTTCTTCAGTTTTTGGCTAAAATCCAAAGGTTTACCAATTTTATTGGCTAAGACTTAATTTATCAACATGGCTAGGCTCAGTGCCTGTAGCTCAGCAGCTAGGGCGCCAGCCACATACACCGGAGCTGGTGAGTTCGAATCCAGCCTAGGCCTGCCAAGCAACAATGGCAACTGCAACAAAAAATAGCCCTGTGTTGTTGTGGGCGCCTGTAGCCCCAGCTACTCGGAAGGCTGAGGCAAGAGAATCGCTTAAGCCCAAGAGTTTGAGGTTTCTGTGAGCTGTGACCCCACGGCACTTTACCCAGAGCGACATAGTGAGACTCTGTCTCAAAACAAATGGCTAAAGGTGTATCAATTTTATTAATTTCAAAAAAAACACCTTTGGTTTCATCGATTTTTCTCTATTTTTTTTTTTCAGCTTCATTCGTTCTTTTTTTGAGATAGGGTTTTACACTGTCACCCAGGTTAGAGTGCAATGGCATCGTCATAGCTCACTGCAACCTCAAACTCCTGGGTTTTAGGGATCCTCCTGTCTCTGCCTCCCAGGTACTGGGACTATAGGCACATGCCACCATACCTGGCTAATTTTTTTATTTTTGGTAAGAGTGTAGTCTTCCTCTTGCTCAGGATAGTCTGGAACTCCTGGCTTCAAGTGATCCTTCCTCCTGGGTCTCCCAAAGTGTTAGGATTACAGGTATAAGACATCACTTTTGGCCCGAGTTTTCTATTTGGTTGATTTTAGCTCTGATTTTTTTCACTCTTTCTTCTACTTCATTTGGGCTTAATTTGCATAAGATGAGGGCACAATTTATTGATTTGAGGGGATCTTCTTTTCTGTTATCGGGGTTTTCTGCTATACATTTTCTCTAAATAACTGTTCAGTGTCTTTCTGTACATTTTCATATTGCTGTATTCTTTCACTACAAAATGCATTCTTATTTCTTTTTTGAGTTTTTTCCTTTGATCAGTGGGTAATTTAGAATTGTGTAACTTAGTCTAAAAATATTTGGGCATTTTCAAGAGACGTTTCTGTTGTTAAATTTAAAAGTTAATTCCGTTGTGGTCAGATAACATACTTTGTATGAATCCTTGTTCATAGAGCATATTGTTTTCTGACTCAGAATCACCTTCATAAATGTTCATTGTAAACTTAGGGGGGAAAATTTGTGTACTGCTGTTTTAGGGTGGAGTATTCTAGAAATGTCAATTAGGTCAATTTGGTTGGCAATGTTGTAAATCTTCTACAGATAGTGTCCTTATTGATCTTCTGTGCCCATGTTCAATCAGTTATTGAAGAGAAGTATTTAAATCTCTGAGTCTAATTGTGGATTTGTCTATTTCTGGCTAGTTCTGTCTTGAGTCGAATATGGTAAGCCTTTTTAATTAGACACATAAATGTTTATAATTGTTATGTCTTTCTGACCAGCTAACCTCTTCATCACTGTGAAATGTTTCTCTATTCCTGTTATTTATTCTTTGTTCTGAAATTTTCTTGTTTGATATTAATTTAACCACTCTAGATTTCTTCTGATTGGTATATCTTATTCCATTCTTTTAAACTATTTGTGTCTTTATGTTTATAAAGTACATTTTTGTAGGCAGCACATAGTTGGGTCTTGCTTTTTTTTGTCCAATCCAACAATCTCTCTGCCTTTCAATTGGGGATGTTTAGACGATTTATATTTAATATAATTATCGATATGGTCAGATGTAAGTCTATAATCTTTCTATGCATATTCTATTTGCTCCATCTGTTCTTTGTTCCCTTTTCCTTTTTAGTTGCCTTTCTTATTATTAGTATTTTTTATGATTCAGTTTTACCCGCTTTATTGGTTTATTAGCTATAACTTTTTGTTTTGCTATGTTAGAGTTTGCTTTAGAGTATAGTATAGTCAACCCTTTGTATCCATGGATTCAACCACCTGCTGGTCAAAGATATACAAAACAAGAATTGTCTCTGTACTGAAAATGTGTAGAGTTTTTTCTTGTCATTATTTCCTAAAGAATACTGTAAAATGTCTACTTAAATAGCATTTATATTGTATTAGGTAATACAAATAGTCTAGAGATGATTTATTTAAAGTGTATGAGGGAATGTGCATGGATTATATGCAAATAATGCCATTTGATATCAGGGTTTGAGCATCTGCATATTTTGGTATGTAAGAGGTGTCTTGGCACCAGCCCCCCATAGATACTGAAGGATAAATGTATTTACCTAGTATATTGTTAATGCTCAATAAATATTTACTGAAAGAACAAACAAATGCTTCCCTGGGGCCTCAGTCCCTGGCTTACTGAGAACGGCCATGGTCTTGTGCTACCAGATGCTTAATCTTTTCCGACTTTTAATTTTTTCCTCTTTTATGCATGTTATTTATGGATATTGGCTTTGGTCTTCTGGTCTTGATGCCAGCCTCCTGAGCTTAGACCTCTGTGACCTCCTCTCTTCTGCTCCCTTAATGTTTTGGTGAATGGCAACATTGTCCTCAGGTGGGACTTTCCTCAAGCTTTTTGGGAAGATGTGTTGGTTGGATCCTCTGGATGAAAGAGGTGGGGGTACTCATTTATCATGGCCAAGCGCCACAAAGTAAGAAATTGTTATCAGGAAGGACAGATACTTTTTAAGGTAGTAAATAGGAAAAGAAAGCCTTCAAAGAAGTGATGTAAGTCTAAGCAAGCTGCCCACAGCTAGGAAATTCAGGCCTAGCAGGTCTTTACCATTCTTGAAATGCCACCAGTTTTTCCAAGGCTCTTAAATCTTAATAATAACAAAATTGAGCTTCCTGATTTAAAAAAAGAGAAATTTATGCTCTCTTTTTCTTTTTTCTTTTCCAGCAAGTAACTGGGAGAAGCTTTGGTGATAAAGACTTTCGGACAGGGTTAGAAAATGGAATTCTTCTGTGCGAGTAAGTATAGCCTATATCTAGTTCATGTTATTGAAGAAACGTCATCAATATTGTTCAATTTGTCTATCATGCTTTTGCTGTTTTACATTGAATTTATTTACTGTCTGAATCTGAAACTGAAAAAATCTCTGGGCTAGGCAGGAAACAAGCAGTGAGAGCGTCTTGGTGAGAGAGTGTGGGGACTGTGGCAATCCCATACTAGATCAGGGAGACTCCGGCTCCAATCAACTTTTACTATGTGGGGATTTGGGCTAGTGTAGTTGTAAGGATGTGGACCTAATTGTAGTAAAAGTAGCAGCTTTTCTTTCCCTTCTCGTCCCAAACAAAAGCAGATTGTGCCAAGTGAAAAAAAATCACTTCTATATATTACAACATCTCAGAAGCATGCCAGCTAATGTTTCTTTCTAGGCCTAAGTCACTGAGTTTTTTTGAACATGTTTAATTTGTGGTGTTGACAAAATTCAAATGTGAATGATAACTGCAATGTTTAATTTTTATGTTCTGAAGAATTAAGAGCTCTTGTGGTTTCTTTCTTTTCCTTCTTTCCCCTTTCTTCCTTCTCTCCTTCCTTCTCCCCCTCCTTCCTTCCTTGTTTTCTTCTTTCTTTTCTTTTTCTTATTTCCTGGGTAACATCGTAGGTCACAGCAACCTCAAACTCTTGGGCTCAAGCGATTCTCATGCCTCAGCTTCCCAAGTACCTGGGACTACAGGCACCAGCCACAGCACCTGACTAGTTCTTAATGTTTTTTAGTAGAGACTGAGAAATGGGATCTGGCTCTTGCTCAGGCTCGTGTCTAATTCCTGCGCTTAAGCAATCCGCCTATCTCAGTCTCCCAACGTGCTAGGATTATGGGTGTGAGCCATTGCCTGGCCCTCTTTGGTGGTTTTATTCTTTTTTTTTTTTTTTTTTATTAAATCATAACTGTGTATGGGGTACAATTTGCTGATTTTATATACAATTTGGAATGCTTACATCAAACTGGTTAATATAGCTTTCACCTCACTTACTTAATTTTTGTGTTAAGACATTTATACTCTACTCTTGATAGAGTTGACATGTACCCTTACGTGGGTACATGGGTTTGTATCTAAACCACAGGGTTTTAGATACAAAATAAGCTAGAGCCTAAGGCACCAGCCACATACACCTGAGCTGGCGGGTTCGAATCCAGCCCGGGCCCGCCAACAATGACGGCCCCAACCAAAAAATGGCCGGGCGTTGTGGTGGGCGCCTGTGGTCCCAGCTACTTGGGAGACAGAGGCAGGACTTGGAGGTTGCTGTGAGCAGTGATGCCGTGGCACTCTACCCATGGTGACAGCTTGAGGCTGTCTCAAAAAAAGAAAAAAATAAACAAATAAGCTAGAGCCTTGTAAGTGGTGGCCCATAAATGTCAACATTCAAAAACTTGAATTTATTTAACACGTTCTATAATTTGTGTGCCCATTTTTGTTTTATTGAGATGAAATGTTCATACAATGTAATGCACTGTCCCTTTGTGTACAACCTGATGGGTTTTGAAAAATGTGCAAGTGTATGAAACCTGTATGGTAATCAACATATAAAACAAAAAATTCCATCATGCCTCTTCCCGCCCAATCTCAGCCCCCGGAGACAAACACTGTTCTGATTTTTATCACCAGAGCATTTATTTTGCCTTCTCCTGAACTGCATATAAATAGAATCACAGAGAATAGGACTCTTCTTTTAGCAACTTTCAGAATATTATTTGGGACATACTGATGAGTTTTGGAGCCTGAGGACTTGAGATTCAAGTTCTTACTTTATCCCTTCAATCATTCAACTCCTGGAGTCTCATTTTTTTTTTTTAAAACAGTAATAAAAATTCATAGCTCTGCCTGTTTCAGAGGCTTTTTGTGAACCTCAAAAGGATAATGTGACTAAGATGCTTTAAAAGGTTGTGCGGTGCGGTGTGGATGGGACCGTTCTGCAGAATCCCTCAACATAACTCATGTCAGCTATGTTTTTTTTCCTGCCTCCCCACTACTCTTCTTTCTTTAACGAAAAATGCCTATCTTTTGTTTGCTTTTTCCATACTCTTCTTCCTATGGAGTCTCTCTCCTCCATCCGTACTTTGTTTCCATCAGCCCCACTTTTCCCTTTATTGTGTCTAAATCAGAGCTCATCTCTCAGGTGAGCCGTAGTTAGTTTAGCACCCCAGCAGAGACGGGCTCAGACAGGCTTCACAGGCTTCTGTTCTTGCACTTGCTTTCCCAGTGATTCTGGGCTTAGCCCTTTTCCGATGTTAATGCACTAGTCAGAATCAGATTTGATTTATGTGGACCATGATGGCTCATTGAAGGGGCCGTTTGGTACTAATTTTTGTTTACCAAACATTTGCTCCAGTGATGCTTGTGGGCACCCACCTCTCCACTGCATTCCCATGAAATCTGTTATGGGGCCATATGCCTACCTGACTTTGGATTCATAGCCCTTTTCTGAAGACAGGGCTCGCTACTAGAGGTATTTACTTATGTAGAATTTATTTCTTACCTAGGTGTTGAGTTAGAGCAGCAGTTCTCAACCTGGGTCATGACCCCTTTGGGGATCAAACGACCCTTTCACAGGGGTTGCCTAAATACATCCTGCATATCAGGTATTTACATTACGATTCATAACTGTAGCAAAATTACAGTTATGAAGTAGCAACGAAAATAATTTTATGGTTGGGGGTCAACACAGCATTAGGAAGGTTGAGAACCTCTGAGTTAGAGGACAGTATCCCCTGACGTATGCAAGAGCACTATCCACTGACTGGTCTTCTGAAAACCCATGAGTAAATATAGGTGTAGGATAGAGCATTAGGTGAAAAGTGCTAGGCACTAGGGACAGAGTGATCTGGGGAAAAGCCAAGCATCACTCCTGGCCCTGAGTACTAAAATCAGTACTCATTAGACACATGATTTCTCAGCACTATGTCATACTCACCAGTGATAAAAAAAAGGCAAGACAGGAGTGCAGTAAACGGAATGTGTTAAGAATTCAATCCTGCAGTTAAAGGTAAACTTTTTTTTATAACCTTCACTCTCTCTTTGAAGCTTTCCGCTGTACTGTATTTTCTCATGCCTGAGATTTCAATAAAAGCCAGTGAGGAACGTTGGAGAGGGCCACACCCTTATTTCTCCTTGCACAGAGCTTGCCGATGTTAGCCTCCCTGGATCCCTCAGTTCAATGCAAGTGGACTGAGTAGGTGTGTTATTTATTTTGCATCAAGTTGCAGTGACAGTTAGGCTTGTTGGAATGAAAAAGTTGATTTCAGGTGCAGGCCATGGATAGGAAATAGCAGGGTTAGAACAACATGAAGGCACAGATTATATCTAGGGGCTTCTTAAGATAAAGAAAGGGCTTGGGGCTCAGCATCTGTAGCTCAGCGGCTAGGGCACCAGGCAAATACACTGGAGCTGGAGTGTTGGAATCCAGCCCGGGCCTGCCAAACAACAATGACAACTACAACCAAAAAATAGCCAGGCACTATGATGGGTGCCGGTAGTCCCAGCTACTTGGGAGGCCGAGGCAAGAGAATTGCTTAAGCCCAAGAGTTTGAGGTTGCTATGAGCTGTGCAACTCTGTCTCAAAAAAATAAAAAAGAAAAAGAAAGGGCTTGGATTGCCCTTGGCTGGGGGTGAAGCTGAGGAAAATGGCTGAATTGGACAATAATATGCAAATGTTGCTGCCTAGGTAGGTAGGATAAAAGCTGAGACAAGCTGGGCATGGTTTCACACCTGTAATCCTAGCACTATGGGAGGCTGAGGCAGGAGGATGCTGAGGTCAGGAGTTTAAGACCAGCCTGAGCAAGAGTGTGACTCCATCTCTGCTAAAAAATAAAATTAGAAAAATTGACCCCTGCTTGTAGTCTCAGGTACTGGCGAGGCTGAGGCAGGAAGATTACTTGAGCCCATGAGTTTGAGGTTGCTGTGAGCTATGATGATGCCACAGCACTCTACCCATGGCAATAGAGGGAGATTGTCTCTCTAAAAAAGAAATAAATAAGATAAAAACCTGAGGTAAGTAAGTTATTATCTAAGTCCTCTAATCATGAAGGATGAGACCCCTGGTGTACATGGGTTATTATGAAAGTTTTGAGATACACAAAAAATCAAGAAGTGTAACACCCATGGGGGTGGAAACAAATGCAGCCTTCCCAGCAACACTGATGAACTGAACAAGTTGAAACTCGCATGGTGAATCAGAAAAGATGCTGTCAACTGTTTCTTGAAAGTGAAATAATGGACCATAACACAGTCTGTCTCAAAACTTTCGTATTGACCCACTGTCTTTGAAAAAGCATGCGTTTTGGAGCCTAAGATCCAGGATCAGATTCTCAGCTGGAATTCCTGACAAAGAGTTTGCTGAGGAGGAATGAGCCCTGTTGGTAGCCTGAGGTCAGGAAAGCCAACAGCATGAGCCCCTGTAAGAAAAGCGGGCGAGCAGCCAGAGAACTAGACCCGCCCAGATTTCTAAGTGCAGCGCTCACACAGTGGTGAGAACCCAAGGCCTGACCACCCAGGGACTGTGTGCAATGAAGGCTGGGAACAGCAGAGCCACTGGGTCTCCTTCTTCTCCTTTATGGACAGGTTTTGTCTAAGTTGGGAATATTGGGCTACCATAGACTGACGTTAGCAGGTATATTTTCTAGGACTTGTGTCCCAAGGCCAATTGAGCAAGAAAGGGTTTGTGGGATTGTTTGATGGCAGGACCTGAAAGCTAGGTAACTCATCTTGGGGGGCCCTAAGCAAGTGGAGTTCCCCAGACTCCTGTGGATCCGCACAGGGTTTCAAACACCTGTCTTTATTTTTATTTTTATTTATTTATTTATTTTTGTAAGACAGAATTTATTCACAGAAAAGAATACAGAAAATATTAAGGCTCCTGGTAGAGGGAGAGAATTCTAGTGGGGAGAGAGAAGCTCTCTCCATCTCTCTCCCAGTCTTTCCCCATCTCCTCCTTTAGGCCTTTAGTCACAGGGTATATATAGGTGTATGGGTTTGTTGGCCAGGAAACGAATGAATACAGTCCCTTCCGCCAGGGGCAAGGTGAATGAATGTATCAATGAATGGATACAGTCTTTTCATGGAATTAAGGCCTAGGAAGTTCACAAGAAATTGACCTAGGCATAGGAGATGGGGGTTCCACATTTAGTCCTAAGTGTGAAGTGAAGGAGACACCAAGGCACAGGTGTCTCCTCAGCAGTTGTCCAGCCTTTTTGGCAATTGGAGCCTC